>PVHP010017487.1:8513-34550 GCA_004024765.1 Zapus hudsonius | reverse complement strand
TCTCCCTCTCCTCTTTCCCCCTCTCCCTCTCCCCTCTCCTTCTCTTTCCCTCTCTCCCCCCTCTTTTTCTCTTCCTCCTCCCTCCCCTTCTCTCTCTCTCTCTTATTTGCAAACAAATAAATAATAAAAAGAAAACACAGGGCCAGTTTTTGCCTTTGTTGCACACATGTTCTTCCGTAAATACATATTTGATAGAACGCTTCAAAAGTTCCTCTTCTTTAGCCTAGATCTGAAATACATCAAGCATCACTAACACAGATAAGGACAATGACAGACACTGAGGACACTCAAAACGTACCAAAGCAGAAATCCAGAAGCCCACCATAGCCCAGGGAATTTTGCGGATGAGGGGGCTGAAAGATTGTAAGAGTCAAGTTGGGTAGGAATATCCAGAGGCACTGCCCCCCCCCCAGTGACGGACTGCTGCTTGCACAACTCATTGCCCACAACCCCAAGATGCATACCTGCCATCCCACTGAGGAGGACCCTTAGTGGAATAAAGGAGGCAGGAGGAAGGAAATGGTGCTACCAATACATGATTGGTTTGTACAGAGTTTCCACTAAATAAATAAATGAGAAATTCCAAACATATTTCTTATCTTTCTATGTTTACAGATTTTGTTGAATAAAACTGTGAGTTTTAAGCTATACTACTACATTTCTGGAATATAAATCTGCTTGTCAAATTTTTATGGACATTGTATTTTAATCCACAATTATTTGGATTAAACTTTATATTTGTGAGTTCTACTAAAAATTTTTGACTATTTTTATCCTTGCAAATGGACAACTGTAACTCACTGTTAATATATGTGCTGTTATATTTTTATTTTCCTTTCAAATGACTAATGATGAGGGCTGCCTTGGGCAGGAAAGTAGGTCAATAATCCCAAATGAAAAGAGTAGGAAAGTCATTACTTGCCTGCAGCTGATGTTGGAGTGTAGTTTAGCTTTTAGAAGTAGTACATTTTGTCACAGTTGTTCTTTGCTTTGTATCTATTTTAGTTGCTTTTCATTAAGTGATTGTGAAGCAGTTGATACTCCAAGATTATGACATTAGTGATAGAAAGTGCTGGACATCAGGTTGGTGCAGGTCTGAAGGGTTGTTCTGGGCCCTTTTCTAATTGAAAACTGTACATGGAAAGGCTTTAGTTTGAGCTTCGGGTGGTCAACTGTAAAGGGATGTAGTAAGTAAGGTACATGACTCCCAAGCACTTTCCCCACGTTTCTAGAATCCTAGAACTGTTCTTAGTACATAGATAGCACTGTTGTTTACACTTGAGGATAGGCATTTTCTCAAGCCTCATTTATTAATGGAATTATTATTATAGTCCAACTGTGAGTTAGTAGTTTATATATCTCTTCATTCTTGTATTTGTTTACTCATTAATTTGTCAATGAATGAACTAGAGTTATAACAGTGAATAAGGAAAGCTGTACTGCATAATTATATAATAAAATACTCGGAAGGTTCACAATACTGAGTAAAGCTCTTAGCTGAAACAAGTATTTTGAAAAGGGAAGGGCAGAATGTACTAACAGTATAAAGGGACAAGCAGACTTGATAAAGAAAGTAGGATTCCAGAAACATTTAGGGAGTAGAGGAAGTTGGCATTTGGTGAGAACACAAGATGGTGTTCTGGATTCTGATAATACCATTTACCAAAATAATGAATCCTTGAAGAGGCGTTTCTTAGGGGAGGGAAGAGTTATCCTCATTTAACTTTGAGGTTCCTCTAGGATGTCCAAGCCGTACTATTGATAGTTGGATACCAGGTTTCAGTAGAGCTCTGGCCTAGAGATACAGTTTAGAGACTGGTCCTTTTAGAACAGTAATTTTATTGAAGTATCAAGAACAAAGATCATTCAAGGAAGACCATTCAAGGAAATGTAATGAGAAAACTGAAGACCGAGCTCTTTTGACTTCCCTTTCTTATGTAGGCAACTGGGCATGAAAGAGGGATAATTTTTTGCATGAGTACTACACTGTTTAATCAGATTATATCACATAAACCACATATATAATTTTAGCTGTTCAAGTTGCCACATTTTTAAGATCGTATAAAGAAACAGATCAACTTAAAATTTTTAATAATGTATTTTTCAACCTTCCTTATCCAGACTATTAATGTAACCAATATAAAAATTACTGACCTAATTTGCACTATTTTTCATACTAAATGCTTGAAATCTTGTATCACTGGGTACATGTAGTTAGTGGCTACTATCCTGGTTATCTTGTTCATCTTAGTCATGTTTCACCCTCAGTTTCTATGAGAGCCATAAATACAACTTCTAGATTTTTATTATGCTTTAGGAGCACGGATTCTCTGCCAAGGCTAATTTGGCAATGTCTGGCAGTATTTGGTGGCATTTTGGATTGTCAGCCTCCTACAGCAAAGAATTATTCACCTAAAATATCAATAGAGCTGAGGTTGAGAAACTGCTCCAAAGTTATTGTTATCAAATGGTTCTGATTGAATATTTGTTGACACCTACACAAATTAAGATTAATAATAAAAATGATTATAACTAATGTTTAATCTCTGAAAGTATACTTTCATTATTTCACTAGCTGGGCTGTACATTTAATTTTCCTATACTCTGTCTCCTTGGTCACTGACATTTAGTAGAAAATATTCTACCTACATTTTATTGTAATTTTGAGGCTATTATAAAAACACTTATCATGAGCTGAATTTTACCACTTTGTCATATTTCACCTTTCAACTTAGAGTTTTTTCTCTAGGTTGGATGTGACCCTGTGGAACTTGAGAGGGGATTCTGATGTTTACAGTTTCTCCTTATTCCTAGTTTTAGAGCCCCTCCCCTTTCTTCCTTTTCTTCCTCATCCCTACCCACATACCCTACCTCTGTCTAGTAAAGCCCAGATATCTCATTTGCCCTCCTTTTTCTGCTTAATATGTCTCACATTGATCGCACAGTAGACAGAATATATAATGTTCTATGTATGAATTGGTTTCTAGTAAGACCTAACAATTCCTATTAGTGATACCTTTGCTTAATGTAAATCTCACCTTGATAGTATACTAGATGAAACACCAAATGTTCTATGTGTGGATTGGATAAGACCTAACAATCCATATGATATGATAAAAGAGGCGTTTTCTTTTGAGTATTAATGAAACTAGTAAAGATATAAATAAAAATATCACAAGGATATACTCTAAATATCAATAAGTACCAGACTCCATAAGCAATGCTTAATAAGTAAAATTCAAAATATTTTCAGAATTACAAAGGAAAATGCTAAAGCCCTTTGTCTAGAACGTTTTCAGTGGAAAGAAAACAGCCATGAATTGTATAAATTTAACTGAAAGGTCATCATAATTTGATTGAACTATAATTGCTTAGATTGGAGAAGTTAGATTCTTAATCTATTTTTTTTAAAAGGAGAAGCTTTTTATTTTATTTTTAAGCAGAGAAATACAGAGAGAGAGAGAGAGAGAGAGAGAGAGAGAGAGAGGGCACCAGGATCACCACCTTGTGGGTCTGGCCTATGTGGGTCCTGGAGAATTGAACCGGGGGCCTTAGGCACTGGAGGCAAGTGCCTTAACTGCTGAGCCATCTCTCCAGCCCAGATTCTTAATCTATTATGTAAAAAAGTAAGCATCTGCAGTCATCTTTCAGGCAAATGCCAAGAAATGGAGAATTAAGCAAGCTTATAAAACTTTATCTATTTAGAGAAAATGGTATCTTCACTTCTGTGCATAAACAACCAGTTAGTTAACAAAATAGGATTGCTATACTGCTTATCTCAGGAGAGGCTCTCATTTGTGCTTCAAATTTGTTTGAAGGACCTTGCACAATGCATCCCAGGGATACATATTTTGCCAAGGTCACAGGAGTAATCTTAGACTTGAAATACTTGAGAGTACTTTCAAAGTCCACTACTATGACTTCTTTAATTTTATAACAGTGAGATTATTTATTCTGGAAGAGCAAAGAATGGCCCTTTTGGAAAAATAGTTGTGATTCATATTTTAAAAGCCACCATAGCTTTTAAATGGTGTAGGCAAGAATTCAAACATGCCACATGTGTAATGATGAGAATAATTGTATATCTGTCACCTCAAACATTTATTGTTTCTTTATGTGAGAAACATTGAAAATCCCACTAGTTGCATTGAAGTATATAATTAATTGTAATCCACAGCTACGCTACTATACTATAGAACATTTGAAGTTTATTCCTATTTGTGTTCCCTTATCTTCTTCATCCTCTCTTTCTTCCACTCTACTTCTGTTGATTGATTCATTCAAATAGCCATACACTAATTCATTAAGCAAAATTATAAAGTTATAGCGATAAACAAAACAGTAAAACCAATCATTTTCTGCTTTCATGAAAGATAGCCGTAGTAAAGTAATTGGGAGGATGTTGCATGCAATGAGAGTCTGATATTGAGAAAGTTAAACATATCACATATTTCTCCCTTAGACAGTAGTTAAATTCATATGTCTCCCTTAGACAGTAGTTAAGTTGAAACTTTTAAGCTAACTGGAGAAGAGGTTTTCAGGTAGAAGAACAGCATGTGCAAGCACCCTGATGTCTATGTGTTTGGCATTTTGGAAGCAATAAGAAGATCTGTAAACTTGGAGAAGCATTTTTGAGGGCACAATAGCAAGAGAAGGTCTGATTAAGGAGACCTACATCAAAAAGCCTTTAAAATGAGGCTGGTGAATTTCGAGTTGTTAGAAGAAAAACTTTGAATTAGCTAAATTCAAACTAAACAGTTTGCTTGAACAAAGAACTGTTTGTATATGAGGCCATCTTTAGATTACACAGAGGTTTAGAGAGCTCTGCTCTGCAGTTGGGGACAGGTAGCACTTGGGGATAGGTAATAGAAGAAATGAAAGTGAGACACAAAAACAACTTGTTGCTTACTGCTCTGTGTTTGCATTGTTGGAACATGGCCTGAGCAGTTGGCTGCCCTAGATTGACTAAGGGCTTGACTGCTGTGTTGAATTACACTTGCCTATTTGTCACAAAAGTATACTCTTAAGTTAGTAACTTACTAAGTGAAATTGTGGTGTAATAAGTTGGGACTCAAAGTATGGAAGCATCCTCAGGACAAACTTACTTTAACAGACTTTTGGGAAGCCACAGTAGAATTTTAAACATGAATTAATGACATTAGAATTTTAGGGAAATCTTTTTGACTTCCAAGTAGAAGGCAACCATCAACATAAGGAAGCCAGTAGGGCTATTCCAATAAGTAAGATGATGATTTATCTTAGGAGAGTGACTGTGGAACAATTAGAAGAGATGACAGAGAAAGGGCTGGGAAATAGACCAGTTTCTAATCAGTGAAGAATAACAATGATAGTTTTGTTTGAAATCATTATTGCCGGCACTTAACTAGGCATATTCTTATAAGCCAGGCTTCATGCTAGTGAAGCTCACTTAATCCTCAACAACCCTAGAAGGTAAATCTTAGTTTTCCTGTGCCCATCTTATAGACAAGAAACAAACTTAAATGTTAAGTTCATTGCTCAGAATTAGACCTCGTAGTTAACAACTTCCATATTTCATCTTGAACAACTGAGAGCATTTCAGGACACTAAATGCAGAGACATCCAGTGGAGGATCCTTGGATAGGAGTGTCCTTTGCTAGATCTTTATATTGCCTGGCAAAAGTCAATCATGGAAGCAGAATAGGTAATGTGGGGTTCTTTTAAATACAGAACACATATCAGAAACATTATTGGACTGTTGTTCCACTAGATGTGTTGACTAAGATTGGATTTTTATTGTTTATTTGAGGAGGGAGGGAGGAAAGGAAGGGGAAAGAGAGACGGGGGGGGGGGGGAGAATGAGAATGAATGAGGGTGGGGGCCAGGGCCTCTTGTCAGTGCAAATGAACTCTAGATGCATGTGCCACTTTGTGCATTTGGCTTTACATGGATACTGGGGAATTGGACCTGGGCCAGAAGACTTTGCAAGCAAGCACCTTTAACCACTGGGACATTTCGCCAGTCCCAACAGTTTGGAATTTTTAAGAGGATAAAACGTCTAGAATTCAGATTTATTTCCTTTCACTCAAAAACTACTAGGGGTATTAAAGCAGAAACTTTAACTTAAGACTGGATAATTAGCCCTGTGGTTTCAGAAATATTAATTAGGTAACATTTAACCACTAACTTCATGTCATTTTTCCTTATTTCCCTGTCCAATTTTATGTATGCCAAAGCTTACTTAATTTTATAACAAGGATCACATAACAATTATAATTAAACAGTGAAAAGGAAGTGCTGTGTTGTTTCTGACTCAGTCCGAATTTCTCAATTTCTGATTAAGGCGTTTCAAATTTAAAGCTCTGCAAACTCTCTTATTTGGAAATTGCTCCTCGCAAGTGTATGAAGACTGTAAAGTTTGCAAAATGTTTTACGTGGTGTTCCAAATATCATCTGTCAGTGTATGAGTGTGTGCTAGCAATATGTTAAAAAAAAACGCTAAAAATAAATTTTCTTTGCATCCCTTTCCACACTCTTCATGAGACTGTAGGACTGGATCTACTTAAAGGCAGTCAAGGGTACAGGACTTGCTGGGGTACATTTAATCAGGATTTAGCTAACTGCTGCCAGAGCTTATCTTCAAGAGTATCTCTCCATTCTGATGCTGGTCATATATAACCAAATCAGGGTACTTGTGTTCCTCTTCCATTTATTAATATAGTCACATGTCTCAGACATTATATTAAAGGTGGTATACATATTTTATCATTTGACTGTTAAATTATTATTCTTAGTTCATACATAAGGACAAATAGAAAACAAGCTTATCAGGGTGAAGTCATCTGTTGCTTTAAGGTGGCATTGAAACTAGGATGGAAGCCTGTTCGGATTATTTGTTTGTTCTGGTGCTAAGGATGGAACACAGCCCATTTTACAAAAATTTGTGGGAGGATTCCCCCCACCACTGACACACATTTGGTTTATTCACTACCACTCAAGCTTGCATTTGAAAAATCAATTAAAAATATAATGAAATGGCATCATTCTTTGAAGCAGATTTTATAATGAATTCTAAGTGCTCATGCTGGATTGGTACATACAACTATAAATGTAACTAAAATGCAAGCTTATCATTTTCATTTCATTTTTGCCTTGATATCATAAGAAGGGAATAGAGGAGAAAACTTCACATTGTGTGATTTATATTTAGAAGTACCACCATTAGCTAAAGTATTTTAAACAATATTAGTTTCTCATATTTCTGATTAATGTAAAAAATGAAGCAGTTTGAAGTGGCCTGGGTAGAGTTAGTAACTGAAAGGATTTTCATTTTCTAGTAATTTATTGTTGTTTGTGCAACCCAGATACCAAAAATCTAATTTTCTAATGACATTACTATATCTCTGGCATCTAGATCCACTAGATCAGCAGCATATGACCCTGGAACAAAATCTTTCTTATATATTTTTTGTTTTTAAGAATGAAATGTGTCGAGGTTTTTTTAGGTTGTATGATAATTTACAATATTAGCAGTCAGAATTGATCTGGATTTTCTACATCTTTAAAATCCAGCACTTACCCTGCGTTAAAGATGCGGCGACAGAGTAGATCTAAGCAGTTTCCTGGCAGTCCTTCCTCCCACCCCACATGGACCAACTCTGAGAATTGTGCATCTGTCACCAGCCACCATATTCTTGCTCCTTCTGTAGGTACCTATGTTCTCTGTCTTCCCTCTTCTATTCCAGGTTTAGAACTTCCCTAAGAAACTGATGGGAAAGATTTTGTGTTCAAGGTCCTGTAATGATTACTGCTACAGTGGTGAGAATTCTGAAATTACACAGATGCATTTGTTTTCTTAAAGAGATGGTGTGTTATTCCAATAAAAGAATTTGCAGGTCATTAAAAAAATATGATTGTCTGTGATTGCCTCCCACCCAATCAGTGACTGCTGCTTGCACAACTCGTAGTCCTCAACCCCAAGGTTCATACTAGCAATCCCACCAAGGAAGGCCTCCCTCAGTGGAATGGGAATGGCGCTACTAACACATGAATTGTTTAGACAAAATTTCTACTTAATAAATAATAATAATAGTAATTATAAAATGTGTCTGGTAGCTGGCTGAAGAACTCAGGAAATCTCACTGGCAATTCAATACTTAATGTTAATTTAAGATACTACCCTTTATTTTTATTTATTTATTTATTTATTTTATTTTTCGAGGTAGGGTCTCACTCTAGCCCAGGCTGACCTGGAATTCATTATGTAGTCTCAGGGTGGCCTTGAACTCATGGTGATCCTCCTACCTCTGCCTCCTGAGTGCTGGGATTAAAGGCGTGTGCCACCACGCCTGGCTGATGCTACCCTTTAGAAGGAATTTTCAACTTTCTGAATAAGGTTAGAAGAACTTGTGTTATTGTTTGGTTTTGTGAATCCTCTAAGAAATCTTTTAATTTATAAAGAATTGACAGTGCCTGCACCCATTCTTAATAGGATTAAGCTATAATGGGATTATTTCCATCTTTCACTCCTACTCAAAGCACAGTTTTCTTCCTTTAGCAGGTCCCTGAAAGCTTTCTGTCTGCTGTTTGGTAATTGCTGCCACCTTATGTCTGAAAATGAAGTTGCAATGGGTTTGCATTTTCCAAAAACTTCCCACTATTTTGCTCTGTGTGGAAATAACAGTGCAGAGGCATCCAAACTTTCCTTCTGAAGGTTTGATGCTATAGTCTGCTTAAAGAAACTGGCAATAGCAGAGTAACTGTGCAAATTCACTAATGTGCACATGTGCACCGAGCCCCTTAAATAGGAATTTCACAGAAGACCCAGATGGTTGGAGCTTTGAAATGATTATAGGAACAATTGGTAGGTCCTGAGAAGAAACAATATTTCTCTAGGCTGTAGATGTAATGTTTGACTTTCAGTCTCTTCTAAGGTGTTTCTCTTTGCTGGATCCAGACTTTAAGTAAATAGATTACTTCAGGAAATAGCATCACCCAGAATGCCTTTTAACTTAAAATGATCAGCATCCCAAGGAACCATATTTTAGGGTATTGTTTTTGAGTCCCAACAAGAGAAATAATTGTTCATACTCTTTAATACCAATATTCTGACGTGATTTCTTATTGTAGAATGGTGGTACTTAGCATGTATTGCACAAGCAGAAGTTACAACCAATAAGGCAATAAAGGGTTTAGGAATCCTGATGCCTGTGTAGGACAATTATCATTGTGGCCTTGGCATAAATTTTCACTCAAAATTAAAATTAGAATTGATTCTCTGAGAGTCCGTTTGTAACTTTCACATTGTGTGCACTTAATAGAGACATAATCCTTCTACACGATGCTTTTTTAATAGAGCAGTGTTAAATAGTTGTTCTCATTTTCATTGTGAGAATAGATAGACTTGATCACTTTTCTTTAATCTGTTGGTAAAGACAGTTCAGATATTTGTCTGTTGTTAATCCTGCTTTGACTAGAATAATGCTTCCTGCCTGCTTAGCTGTGCCCTTCCTCAGATCAGACTTAAGTTTGGAGCACATGTTAAGACTGTAAAGTCAACTGCTCTGCTTTCAAAGCTCCCAAATTTAAAAACAAAACAAAATATGTCACCATGTCTGGTTTTTAAAAGATATATAATTATACTATTTAACAACAAAATTATCCATGCTTTATAATAGTGTAGTAGCTTTTATTTTATTTTATTTTGACTTGTTAATAGATCTTTTATAACGGTGACTGCTAGGGTTCCTGGTGGAAGGTCAACCTGTTGAAGATAAGAGTGAACTTTTGGACTTTGTGCTGTTTTGGTACCATCCCTGTTCAGATGGACATGGGTCCTCATGAACACAGCTTGCCACTATCGTTTTGTGTTCATATGTTCAGACAGGCTTCAGTGATCAGATCGAGCCACCCTGACAAAATTTTGCCAGTAAACTCTGGAGACTCACAGTCTCAAGTGACTGGCTTTGCTAAATACAGAACATTTGTTATGCAGTGGTTTTTTTTTTTTTTTAGCATTTCGTTAGTTTATTTTGACTAATTTTGTTAGTCTATTGGAAGAAGTTACTATTACTCCTGTTTATCTGGCACAATTCCTTATGAGATTTAGCAGAGTGACCGTAATTTTACTATCTTCTTGCAACTGAAACCATCAGACTTTTTGTTTATTATCCAATTATTACTGATAGTTTTTCCCTGGGTGAAGGCTTTAATGTAGTGGTTAAAAGTTTAAACTATAGGCTGCAGAGATAGCTCAGCAGCTAAGGTACTTGCCTGCAAAGCCTCATGACCCAGGTTCAGTTCCCCAGTACCTACATAAAGCCAGGTGCACAAAGAGGCTCATGCATCTGGAGTTCATTTGCAGTGGCTGGAGGCTCTGGCAAACCCATTCTATTCTCTCTGTCCATTTCTCTTATAGTTTTCTCTGCTTGCAAATAAATATTTTTTTAAAAACAGCCTAGATATCCTGAGCTCAAATTCTGGCTTATTTGCTCCCTGACCCTGGCTCTAAACTTCAGATTCTAGCACATGAAAGAAGATAATAGTAATTACTTGGTAGGATTGTTGTGACAATTAAATGAAGACAGATGATGGATGAATGATCTGTTTTGTGACTTAGTTAACATTACATCAGAGATATATTATTTTTTGATTCCTATAAATTCCTATAAATGATCCTTACAGCTTGGTTTTGCCTTTCTAGGATTGGAGAACACTAAAATATATCTGAGTATTCATAGCTTGGACTTAGTCATATGTAAATTGGCTCATATTGGGGCAGTGGCTTTACAGCCCCAACCATAGGTTAGGAGATTATGTAGTGGGGATGCAAGCAAAACTAAGATATGTCCCTGGCCTTCTACAAATGATTGCTCAGAAATAGGTGGTCTGACTTGCTGTCTTGGCTGCCACAAGGAAACCTCTCATTTCCTAGATAAAGTCAGGCTCTCTCAGGGTAATTTGTATACTTCATTGTAAAATAACCAATTCCTTTGGCTAAGTGTGGGTCCACGGATTACTTAAGGAGTCATTGCCTGCATCAACTCCCTGTTCATCTACGGAGCTGTGTGGACAGTCTTAGGACACTGGTGAGCCTATGAGAGGAAGAACTCTCAGGAGACACTTGCAGTGAAGAGCTTGTGTGTTACGTGGAGAAAGGCTGCTTTTATTTAGAAGGAAAAGGAGAGGCAGGGGCATAAGCAGCAAGGGGATTGGCAGGGGCAGGGTGGTCTGTGGATGTTTCATGAGAGGATTGGTAGGGGCCAGCTGCATAGATAAGCTAGAGGGACTTTTTTGTTGCCTGGGCCCTTGATATCACCTTATAGCTGAATTATGTGAACTTCAATAACCTCAGGCCTTGAAGTGTCTGGACTTATCAGGGTTTGCTGGTGCCCACGAGGTGGCTGGAGTTTAGGGAGGGATGGAGACTGTAGCAGAACTCCTTTAACCCTATTTTTTCCATGCATCTCAGCAGGGACCCACAGCTAAGTATCTTTCTCTTCCTACTGGATTATAAATAATATGAGAAACATTTTCTTTCTGTCTTTTCTAGTTCCTAACAGCACAAGCTTTATCAAAAATATATGAAAAAACATTGGCTGCATAAATAAGCTGGATCTTATAGGTGAACAGACTGATATGTATATTGGTTATGACTTATCCATTTGTGTAAAAACTAAAACTAGAACTCATTTTCAATCTCCTACATAATTATTCTCCCCATTCTTTCTACTATACTATGAAGATCTGACATAGAGAAGAGTTTGGCAATATCTACAAATAACTGGAGTACAAGGGAGAACACATATATCCAAAGGAGCTAGGTGTGGAAAGGCAAGAGTGAGTAGAAGTCCTTTTGACAGAACTTGGATAGTGTATGGAAGGCTTAATGAAAGAAAGGGCATTTAAACCGGACTGGTAAGGATAGGCATATTTTTAGATAAAATGATGTGGAAAAGGTCACACTGGACATGAACAGTATTTTATATATGGTATATATCATTTTAGTCAGCTAATGATCTCATCTCATTTTAGTGAATAATGTGGGAATGTCATATGAGTATCCTGAGTACTTTTTGGAAATTCCTGACTTGGACAACGTAAGTCTTTCTTTGTCTATGCTTAAAAAAACAATGCACGCAGATATTGATGGGACACTTAGTCGAATGATTCAGACTGAGCACTGGAGTCTTGTGGTTCACACCCTGGCACTTCTACTTACTACCTGAGTTAGTCTGGGGCTGAACTTAACTACAGGTAGTCTATATACTTATCCATAAAACAGGCAGTTTCATAGGAATGCCAGAAGGATTAAGTAAGAAAATACCTATAATCCCATTTATACAGGGATTGGATCAATAATCATTCTAGTTTCGTTATTCTTATTTGTATTATGTCAAGATGGCTCTTTTATCTTTTGGATATTAAACATCAATTTAAAAATCATAAATATGTTAATGTATATAGCAATATAGTTGATTTAATAAACCTGCTCTACCAGAATGAAAGCTATAATTTTGATATATGCATAATCTTTTAGTGAACACTGGAAGGACTATGGAAAACATTGAAGAACTATAGAAATTTTAAGAAACTTCAAAATCTTAGCTTCAATAATTTCTACTAATATTAGTAGAAAGAAAATTGCAAAGTGTTCTGTTTTAGATTTAATGTGTCTTTTTCCTTCCAAATTTGACTTGTACAGTTACCTTGCCTTTTGCATATTAGTATGAATTACTGCTTTTGTTACAAACACAACACTGAGAATGTAAAATCTGTCTCCCCACCCCAAGTCCTAATGTTCAAGTTTTCTGCAATATTTGGGGAGATCTTCAGTGCACTAGATTACTTAAGTATATGTGCAATATTGTTATTTTCATGCTCAAATATAAAGTATCAAATATATATATAAAGTTATCAATTCTTTTTTTCAGACCATCAAGAGATTGATAAATATTAATATTCTTTCCGTTTGTAAGGTAAGCAGCTTTGTTACAAATCTGTCATCCCATTTTTGATTCTTTCTATTTAAAAACAATTATATAAGGCTGGAGATGTAACTCAGTTCAGAATATTTGCCTGTCATGCACAAAGTTCTGGGTTTGATCCTCAGCATCTCATAAATCTAGCATGGTAGCACACACCTGTAATCTTAGCACTTGGAAGTGGAACCAGTATGATCAGAAGTTCAAGGTCATCTTTGACTACAATAGTGAGCTTCAGAGCAGCGTGGGTAATATGCATCCTTGTTTAAAAAATAAGTTGTTTATATTTATCATAAAACACCAATATAGAATCATTAGTTCATGTCTGTCATTTCTTATTTAGAATAGACACATATTCCAGATGAAGTTGGTTCAAGAAGTTGAAGTACTAAGCATCAAACATGTGTTTGTCTTATTTTGCTTTCTAACAGCCTGAAAATCATTATGCATCTTTTATGTGCAATCACTGTACACAGGGATGACATAGACTTAGGTTGAAGATTGACTTCATTCACCTACTGTTCATCACTGATAAATGGTTTTCATTTCATTTTCCCTGTGACTCATGTAAATTGCTAACTTAAATGTTGTAGTTCAGCATACTGTGGGAAGTTGAGGACTCGAAATTAATGAGTGATTTTTATTAGCCATGCGTCATAAACCAGCCTAATTGTTATGCGTGTGTTACAAGTCATGTCATTTGTGTATGCCAACAAAAGATGAATGTCTGTGACATGGAACCACAGCTAGAAGAGGCGACTGTTTCTAAGCTCTATTTTTAGTTTTGACTAGCTACAGAAAGTTACCTACTTGATATATGTAATAAACCACTAAAGTTCTGCCACAAGCAGAATTCCCACAGGCAGAGTTAGGTATTTTAACATATATGCTTAGCTCTATTAATTTGGCTTCTTTAAAAGATAAAAAATATAAGCTTGATAGCTGAAAGGCACCTTAAATGAATTATGTTGTAAAGTGGGAAATGGCTTTTCAAAATAAACACACAAATGTATCTTCTATTGCAGTCAGCTTCTAGTTGCTGGCAAAAAGTACCCAGCCAAAACCAGCTTGTTGAAGGAAAGGGTTAATTTTGGTTTACAGACTTGAGGGGAAACTTCATAATGGCTGAGAAAATGATGGCATGAGCAGAGGCTGGACATCATCTACTGGCCAACATCAGGTAGATAACAGTAACAGGAATGTGCCAAACACTGATAAGGGGAAGCTGGCTAGAACCCCTACCCCAACAATACAATGCCTCCAGGAGGCTCCAATTCCCAAATTGCCACAAGCTGGGGATTAAGCATTCAGTTCCTTACTTTCATGTATCTGTCCCCTAATCCATTGATTTCTGAGCGCCTGTTTAGGGGTCCATTTTCTCTTTATCCAAAGACTCCCTACTGTCTCCCCCTCCCTTACCCTTGAAGGCTGCAGAGTTACATACAGCTCCCCTGGCCCCCTTCCCCCAGGGCTATAGTGAGCCCCCCAAGCCTGCTGGGGTGCAAGACCCCCACCACAGGTATCCAAGGGCTTCAACACCCTGAACAAAAGATAACTGCTGGGAGCCCCTCCCCTTCAAACCCCCAAGGTGGCCTCCAGCCGTCCCCCATCCTGCCCGTGGGGGGGTCTTCGCTTCACCCCCTTTCCGGGCCCAGGCCGGCCAGGGCCGCTCATCCTCCACCCTACCCCCTCCCCGGGACACCCACTGCTCTCGGGTGCCCAGCACCGATGGGATGAAGCCATCCTCGCTGGACTGCCCGCTCGAGCCCCCAGCGACCCCCAGTGCTCATCTCGCTCCTCGCCCGGTTGGGCTGTCGGATCAAGCATTCAGAACACATAAGTTTATGGGGTACACCAGAATCAAGCCCCCACATCTTCCTTTTATGAACCAAAGATTTTATTAATAAATTTGTTTCACATAAGATTCAGCTTAAATGAGGTGAATAATAAATGCAGTTGTGAGTATAGACAGAGCAAAACTTGATGATTATAAATGTGGTTAATATAAGTATCTCTCTCTCTCTCTCTCTCTCTCTCTCTCTCTCTCTCTCTCTCTCTCTCTCTCTCTCTTTCTCTCTTTTTGGTTTTTCGAGGTAGGGTCTCGCTCTAGCCCAGGCTGACCTGGAATTCACTATGTAGTCTCAGGGTGGCCTTGAACTCATGGCAATCCTCCTACCTCTGCCTCCCGAGTGCTGGGATTAAAGGCGTGCACCACCACGCCCGGCAAGTAGATCTTTTTCATAATTTTATTACTATGAACATATTGATCGTAATCAATCTGATTATTCTCTTACATCCCTCTCTCCTGCCCACCCCACAGAAGACCTTCTTCAGTGGGCGTGTCTGTCATGAATGCACCAGTGAGTCTCAGTGGGAGGAGAGAGGGACAATGGATACACCTTCCCACCCTGTGGCTCTGACAACCATTCTGTCCCCTCTTCCACAATGTTCCCTGAACCTTGGTGGGTATGTATATCTCCTTTAGTGTTGATCTCTTTGCATCCTCTGAATTTCTGCTGTGATGAGTTTTGAGTCTTCTTGAGGTCTACTATCATCTCCCTTGGAGGAGGTTGTCAGGCTTGTTGTAAGAGCAACACTGGAGTTTAAATCTCCACTAATTCTGTAGTGTCTCCTGGGCCCTGGTAGATGGGATAGAGATGTGTAGTGCTAGGCAATTGGCTATCTTTTCTTGTTGTATTGATGGGTCTTGGTTCTCCCCACTGTGAGCTTCCATCTGTAAAAAGAAAAAAGACAGATTCTCCAACAAGAGTTAGAGTAACATGGATCAAAGGGAATAAATATAGTGCTTTCAAAGACTTTTGGATAGAGATAACCTCTCTTCTTAACCAAATGACAGTGGGAACTTTTCTCTAGGGTTTATGAATCCATAGGATTCTGACTTGGTTCTCAGTGCTGGTATGAATTCCCTCCTCCTAAGCAGGCTTCATATCTGATCTGAGAACTGATTACCCCCAAAGTCTGTGTGCCACTATTCCACTGGTGTGTACATGTTGCCTCAGTGGTTCATTTTGTAGTTTTCAGGATCCCCTGCTTGTTCATGCTATTGGTAGCTTTCTTAGCACTTTCTTACACTATGAGAGCTAAGCATCAGGATGCTGGCTTCCTTCTCACTTCTATTGTGATCTATTATCTTGTGCACACAGCCTGTGGTGTCTTCATCAATAGGGTCAATTTCAGATGCTCTATACCTAAAATCTAAGGCAAAAAAGAATTCTCATCAAAAACAATGATTTCATTCCAGATATGGTGAAGGTATTTGTTTTAGTGTCTGCAAATTTTAGGGTTTTCTTCCTACTCCATGTATGTGTGATGCTTTTGATCATAAGACTCTTCATTCCTTTGCATGTGAGCCCTGTCCAGATGATATCATCTGAACTTCCTGCATTCTTCAGTGAAGCTGATACTACTGGCTTGATGAATATGATGAAGCTAGGGAATAGCCCTTCCTTCAGCTGAACCCACCATTCTCACAAGAAGGGGGTGTTCCAACCTGCTTTCTTGAAACAGAAAGCAATGTGTAGGGGTAACTCCTCCCCAAATTTGTGAACAATTTCCACTTAAAGTGAAATACCATTAAGTTTTGGTATTTGCATCAGTGGAGATGGAAAAAGCAGTATCAAGCAGATGGTAATAATTTAGTCATTCCTTTGTCATAATTCAACCTATGTATGACTTTAAACTATGTTTTTTTAGGGGTGGAGTGAGCAGGAGCCTCTCTCCCCTCTAGATGAGATTAGCTCTTGGCACAATGCAAGTCCATGCCCATTGCATGTCTTCCCTTCATTTCACAGTTCTTCTCAGTGATTATAAGCACCACCATACACATTGATACAGTGTCCTGTTTGCTCTCTGACATGTCCTAGGCAGGTAATATGCTAGCTGATGTGTTTTGAGTAAATGAATGAAAGTATTTTAAAGACCATCAATTCTAGGCCTATCTCTTTAGGAATAACAATCACACTGATTGCATGTGGTTGTGGATTGCTGAACTTGGATCAGTTGTTGATATTTACTCTGAAGTAAATTGTGAGACTTTCCTAATCTTTGGATCTGCAAGAAGTAGACTGGGCCAAAGATGAACGCGTTTCCTGCCTGATTCTAGGCCTGTGGTTACAAACCAGTGGTCTGTGGTTTGAATGTGGTATACCAGCATATTTTGATTGACTCAGTTTTCAAAATATGAAAATTTTACACTCAGATTTTTAGCTTCCCTTGAGAAAAATCTGGAAAATAAGGTGTTTCATGGGCATGAGTGACAAGGGCTGAGAAGCGACCAAGTTTGCTGACCGTTTAGGCCAGCCCTCCAGATCACAGCAGCCCACTAGGTATATTGTATGATCTAGGTTGCTCAGCTTTGTTACCTCTATGGCTCTTCTGTGATATATACATATATAATATATCCATGCATATGAGAGAGAATGAATGAGATTAGAATATGGGCATTCCTGGGCTTCTTGCCTCTGCAAACTTCACTCAGACTTTACGCATCTGGATTTTTGTGGCTACAGGGGAATTGAACTTTATAAGCAAGTGCCTTTAACCATTAAGGCACCTTCCCAGCCCCACCCCCTTCATTAACAAAAACCACAAACAGAAAACAAGTTTTCCTTTTAGAGTTTTGAGTTCTACAGTTGATTCTGGGTCTTGAACCTTTTCAAATGAAGCAACTGGTGGATTTGAGGGATTAGAGGGGCATTGACAAAATCATTCTTTTTTTGTCTTAGTCCACGCATGCTGCTGTAACAAAACATACTGTAGACTGAGTCAGGTTTAATGAAACAAAATGTATTTAAATTTCTGGAGGCTGAGAAGTTAGATTAAGATGCCAGATTTAGTGTCTATGAAGGACCTGGTCCCCATAAATGGCACCTTCTTGCTGTGTCTTCATATGATTAAAAGGATAAATAGGTCTTTTTGTCAGGCCTCTTAAGTGGGCACCTGTCCCTTCCATGAAGGCGTTGCCCTCATGGTGTAATTGATCATCTCCACCAAGCATTGCTGCCTCATTGGGGCTTTCACATAGGTCTTGTGATTTTCTGCAATCAGAAAAGGACCTCTTCAGAATCTGAATGGTCTACTGCTCTTAAGGCCCTTTTTACATACTTTTGAAAAATATTTTTCTTAATGTACCACTGCATCTTCATTGTAGGTGACTTATCTGAGGTGTCTAGTGCTTTGCCCTGCTCATGATGCAGACAGTAAATGTTTGGATGAATGGACAGAAGAAAAGCATTGTAGCATATTTTCTTAGATGGATTTGCCTCTGGCATGTGACTCTATCAGCAGGGGAAGCCCAATATTAGTGTGAAAATATATGAAAATAATTTATTGTTAAGTTTAATTTTATTTAGGAATTTTGCTAATTCTAATATTTTGCACCTAGAATTAAAGTTAACAATATTAGGAAGCCGATAAATGATGAGTAGAAGAACCTGCCCCACATCACTAACTCCACCCAGGGCTTTTCTGGATGAAGATATTCCAAATTAATATTTAGACTCTTAAATGATTTTTAAATTTTGAAATCAGCTATAATTCTGCTCCTGAAAAATTTCAAATTATCAAGTACATTTAGCCCTCAAGGACTTTTAGTTATTCCAGCACAACTGCAAAACTGCATTTCCCAGACTGAATGGCAACACCGTCTGCAGTTTGCTTTTTTTTTAAAAAAAGAAGGAACCAGAGACCATCTAAATCCATCTAATATCCTACCAAGTCCCCTCCTTTCTCTTTCTGCCACATCTCATCCTCTACACTTTGTGCCATATGCCTCATTCCTGGCAGAAGCCACTCCTCCCCCACTGTGGTGGTTTGAATGTAAATATATGTCTCCCATAGCCTGAGGTATTTTTGATTAGGATGAAGCGTCTTACCTAGTCTTCAGCAGGCAGAGCCCTGCTGGAGGAGGTATGTCACTGAGGGAGGATCTTGAGTCCAGCCCTAGGAGTCTAGCGAGCCAGCTGGAGCTCTGGCTGTTCCTGCTTCTTGGGTGGTGGTGTTTTTTTGTTTTTTTGTTTTTTTTTCTCTCTCTGCTATGGATATATGAAGTCAGCAAGGTTCTTCTGCCATGATGAAACTTTCCCTAGAATCTGTAAGCATGAAATCTGTAAGCCCTTTTCTCCCTTAAGCTGCTTCTGGTTGGGTGATTGATTGTCCCAACAATGTGAAAGTAACTGCAACACCACCATCCCCCAGGCTTCATCCCCAACCCACTCATTTGACAAAGCCCCTTCTGCCACCTCCTTGCCCTGGCCACTTGCCTAATCATGCAAATGTTCAGCCGCTGGATCTTGTTCCAGACCACATGCCCATTTATTATCAAATGTCTAGGCTACCTGCTGGATATTTCTTGCATGAAACCTCCCCAGCAGGCATCAATCAGCCCAGTACCGAACTCTCAGGAGGACCAGTCTGCTCTGTACTCAGCTGCTGCCAATGGAGGTCAGAAACAGCGAGAACAGAATTTAATGAGATGGGAAAGTGAAGCCTTTGACCCCCCAGCAGCAAGGGTGAATGCCAAGGAGGAAGAGTTCTATTGGTAGAATGGATGCATGGTGGCTAGATGGTTGTTTTCAGATTCTCAGACTTCACAGTGGAGGTAGCCATGCCTGCACACTGAGAGACCCCAGACAACCTCAAGATCCTGCAGGTAGTTGCCACTTTAGCTTTGTGGGACCATCGTGTGATGGCTTAGAGGAAAGATGAAACCAGTCCTTCAGTCTGTCCCCCATATTCTCTATCATCAGAGTAAAGGACAAGGGTGAGCCAGGAACTCTACAGAGGTGGCAAAGGAAAATCAGTCCTGTGGGATGTACCCTGAGTCGCATCAGGAGCAAGATCTTTACCTAAAGCAATGGTTGTTGCCATTGGCAACCTGATGCCCACTGGAATCGACCTAATCTGCTACCTGTGGGCTCAGAAATCCAAGTGACATGAAGCCACCTTCCCAGACAAGGAGCCAATGCCACCTTCACTTGTCCTCCTCATGAAAGGTGCCAGCATTCAGCTGGCTACAAGGGAGCTGAAGCAGATGGCAGAACTCTAGACCCAGGATCCTGCACAGTGCGTGAGTGAGTGGGCTGAAGATGGACTCTAAATGGTCGTGGGCATGCAGGAGAGCCAATGGCTGTTATTTGTCAGGCTGTATTTTGATGTTGGTAAGCAGCAGAGAAAAGTAAGTATTGACGTGCCCCCTGAGCACCTCTTTTTTTTGTATAGGGTCAGGTTTGGTCCTCCTGCCACTCTGGGCGGACTGTACAGCTCTTCTCTCTGCCTTCCCATCAGCCACAAATGGAAGATGTCTGCATCTCTATAAGTTTATAGAGTTTGAACAATAACTCAGTTTCTTAGGCAAGCTGGGTAGCCCCCCCCACCCCAAGAAAGGCCTGAGAGGGTGATCTTGGGGCTCAAAAACCCTTGTGACAGTTGAAGAGCCAGCCTCTAGAGAGGGTTCCCAGGTTGTAGAGTGTTCCCATTGTGAGCCTGGTTTTTCACGCCTGTTGCTAGTCCTGAGCTGGCTTCCGATGATTCAGCAAGGGAAGAAGGCATGGGATGCTTTGCTGGGTCCCTCTTCCATTCTTCAGGAGGTAGAGGTACCCATTGAAGGCTGTTGTGTTCCAGTGTGGGAAATTAACCTTTCTTATATGAGTACTGGGGCTCTAACTCCAGAGGTGGGCCCACACCGTGAGCTGGCAGAAGTTTATACATGCCAAGCAGGTGATGGCTCTCCTGGCAGTGAGAGTCTTGGAAGAGGAGGCTTGAAAGCAACCTCTGAAGACAGAATCCATTTCTCATTACCACATAGCACCCTTTCTGGACAGCCTCAGGGGGTTCTCTGATAGGGAAGAGCAGGCCTGGGACAAGGAAGGGTGGGGGATCAAAAGCATTGCAAAATCAAGCCTTCCCTGTTTTTCTCTCTTGCCCCTAGTTCCTGCAAGAGAAAGTACAGGCTTTGGGCAGAGGGAGCGACTAAAAGGAAGAGCCAAAACTATGGTCCACAGCATCTAGTAGCAAAAAACGAAGGAACTGTTGTAGATTGGTGCTAAGGTTCTTTCCAGCTCAAAGTGAAGCTAGTTTATAGGAAAAATGCCTTCTGTATGGGCAAAAATTAAAAATCTCTTTGAAATCCTTTTTTGAGTGATCATTTTCTCCTTCCAACACCTGTTGCTTTTGAGAAGCCACCTTACTTTTTGTGGGGGGGTGATGCAAGCACTTACCATACTCTGATACACTAAACTTGGAAAAACACTATCTGAGATTATGTTCATTTTTATCATTTTTGTTTAGAATTTGTAAATTAGCATTCAGCCCTGATTTGTAAAGTTTGTTATATTATTTTGTTATATTATTTTAGATAAATTAGTTTATTACAAGGTAAATTAATTTATTACAAAAAGGAAGCTCTATTTTGATGACATAAAGTGGCATTTCATACTAGTAACATGGGGGAAGGGAGTTACCGAAGAGAACTCTTAACTTCCCCAAAGACTTAACCATTAATAAGAGGAAAACTCAGGTAATGCCTGGAGATCTCAGAATACTCCAAAACTTTATCTAATTAAATTTCCTGCTACCTGTACACTAGATATCTATCAGCCACTCAGGGGATTCTAACAATTTCTAATTAAGTTGTGTTCTTGCTTCCTTACCTCCTTGGAGCTCAAGTTGTACAGTTTGCCAAAAGCATGTTGTCATTTTAGTTTGAATTCCAGTGGAGTTGTCATCCAGTTTCTTCAAAAATGGCCATTATCAGGCATGGTGGCACACACCTTGAGTCCCAGCACTCTGGAGGCAGAGGTAGGAGAATTGTCAAGAGTTCTAGGCTACCCTGAGATTACTTACTGAATTCCAGGTCAGTGAGACCCTACCCTGAACCCCCCCCCAAAAAAAATGGGTATTATGTAACGTTGTTAATTCTTTTCACAATTATACTGTGACTTTCAAGAATTGTTGACTATTTCAGTTGAAAAAATCACATTTTTGTATACATAAAACTTCCCTTCTAAATTGGAGTGGGTTTCTTTGGGGTAAAATCCAGGCTTTGATCGACAAAGTGGCTATGTGTGGTGTCCTAATTTTGTTTATGAATAGCTTGGATTCATGGGCTTTTGCCTGGATTTTATGTTAAGGTGCTGTTGTCAGCTTTCTGGTTGCTGCACGGAAAAGAATCCAACCAAAGCTACTTGTGGAGAAACAGGTTTATCTTGGCTTACGAACTCGAGGCGAAGCTCCATCATGACAGAGGGTGGACATCACCTCCGGCACAGCACTGCAAACAGTGGCAGGAAGGTGTGCAAACACTGGCAGGGGGAAGCTGGCCTATAACCCCATAAGCCCGCCCCCAACAACACAGCTCCAGTGAGGTTGTAAAACCCAAAATGCCATCAGCCGAGGATCAATCATTCAGAGCACATTAGTTTGTGGGGGACACCTGGATCAAACCATGATAGGTGTTACACTTTATTCTCTAGCTACACAGATGTTATTGAATAAAGTATCTTAATTTTTATTAATTGATTGTTTTCTTGAGCCAGGCTCTGCTTATATAACTCTGCTAGTCCTGAAATTCACTATGGAGCCCCGGCTGGCTTCAAACTCATGATCCTTTGCCTTAGCCCCCTGAGTGAACTTCTGTGCTGCTCTCCTTGAATTTTTAAAAATACCTTTTCTTCCCTCCCTCCTTCCCTTTCTTCCTTATATGTGTGTGTGTGGTCTGTGTATGCATGCTTATGCATGTCCTTGTGTGTAAGCATGCAGCTGTGGTTCATGTTAGGTATCTTCCTTGATTGCTTTCCAACATGTTTACTGAGAAAGGATCTCTCACTTGAACCCAGAGCTCATCACTCTGGCTAGTCTAGCTAGCCAGCTTGCTTTGGTGATCCTGTGTCTCAGCCTTCTGAGTGTTGGGATGTCATTTACATGGCTGTGAACTCAGGACCTCAAGCTTGCACAATGAGCCTTCGACTGCCTATGAGCATTGAAGGAATGTTTTATTGCCTCCAAAGAAGCGACAAAATGCCAGAAGTTATATAATCTAAAAATAATTTGTACTACATCCATTTTCAGTGTTGGGGAAAAAAAAATCAAGATTGGCTCCTGGGTATTAGATTATTGCTGCCACAAAAATAACAGAAAAAATAGTCATATTAGGCTTTTGTTAGAAATGAGATTGTGGGGGCTTTACTAATAATAAAAGCAGTGCAAGGTTGTTGATAAAAATATGAGAATCTGTGAGTGCTCACAAGAAAAATATAAGCATAATATGTGAGTTCTCACAAGAAAGTAAGTTGTGTAGCATCCTGAGCATGCATGTGATAGACCATGTTCAATGATTTAGTACTGTTTTGAGTTGTTATTATGTCAACTAAATGATGCCTGATTGTACTTTTTTTTTTAAAATATTTTATTTATTCATTTTCAAGGAGAGAGAGAGAGAGAGAGAGAGAGAGAGAGAGAGAGAGAGAGAGAGAGAGAACACCAGGGCCACTACCTTGTGGGTCTGGTTTATGTGGGACCTGGGGAATTGAACCCGGGGCCTTTGGCACTGGAGGCAAGTGCCTAAACCGCTGAGCCATCTCTCCAGCCCCTGATTGTACTTTTATAAGAATTAAGTGAACATCTTTGTTCCCCATCCAGAAATACATAACTGTACCAGTAAATATTTTACTCTTGGAATTAAATATATCGCTCTCCCAAGGAATTCTAAATTTAGCTGCTATTAAGACATAATTTATATATTTGTGTATTTTAAGGCCAGCTTTCTTGCAAAATGATACAACATCTAAGTTTGAAACTTGTCCCATTTTAGATGTTAGGTGTCTACTGTGGGTTTTTTTTCCTTGTAGTAAGGCTAAATGAAACTCATTAAGAGAGAGAGGGAGGGAGGGAGGAAAGGAGAGAGACTTCAGGAGACACTTATTTTTCTGGCAAAGATTTGAAACTCATTGCAGTAATTGTGGTAGAAATGCCATTGTGACAACTTTTAACTACTTGGGAAAATTGAATCTCACTGAATTGAGATTGCTGGCTATGGGGCTGGAGAAATGACTTAGAGATAGAAGAAAACAAGTATAGAACTTGCTCAGGGTCATGTCATAGTAAGAAGAGCCAGAATTATGACCTGCCTACATACCATGGTGGCCTTAAACATTCGGTGGTTATATATTGAGCTCTCTGTGACCCTGGAAAGCCAAAAATCATAGGAAATATGTTAGCAAACTTGAAGCATTATTCTGTAATCTGAAGAGAGGGGTAGCTCTTGAAAAGATAAAGTCTGAAGTCAGCCTTTTTTTGACTTGGTTTAAAGCTGAGTAGGCATATTTTGAATTGGTTAAGGGGATAGGGGTACAGGTAGTGGTATCTGCCTAGTATGTTCAAGGACCTGAGTTCCATGCTCCTCCCCCAGCACTGTGAAACAAAGAGAACTTTGATTTAGCTTTAGCTCCTGTTACAAAAATATGGTACAACTTAAAATAGAAACTGATCTGTTTCTCAGATTGAAAGCTAGATTGGTAATCATGGTTTTGCACAATAGCTCCCAAATCAATAGAGATCCTATTTGTTTTTATCCCATGGTCCCACTACATGGCATTCACTTTGGGGTTAGGGTGGCTGATATGGCTACCTCCCTCACATACACACTCTACCCACCAAGAAAGGAAAGTGGTGGAGAATACATACAGTATTTTCCCTTTTAAGGGCTTTGGGGTTCTATGTATTCTTGTCTTATTACATAGAACATAGTCATAGAGTATGTGCAACTATAAAAGGTGTTAAAAATTTTTTTGTGGGAGGAGGCAGTAGAGTGGGGAAGAGAATATATGCTCTGAAACTTCATTTGCAATCTATTAAGGAAAGTAAATGCCACAGAACAATTGGTAATCTCTTCCTCATCATTCTATGAAGATGAGTTTCTCTGATAAACATGGACTTGCATATAAGGAGGGAGATATGAGAATCTTTATCCTGAAGTTGCTTTCAAGGTTTCTCTTTTTTCATTTGGGCCAGAAGATTTGATCAAGCCCATACATATACTGTTTAAACGATTCCTTTGTGCTTTAAAGATATATATTTACTTTGAAGTTGATGACATATAGGTCTGTTTTTATGACACAATGTCAACATGAACCCATGTTTTAAACTGGTAAGGTATGTGATAGCCTCAGCGTTGACACACAATTGAGTTTATTGTGGAGTGTGACCTTTCCTTCAGAATATTTCTGTGAGCCGGGCGTGGTGGCGCACGCCTTTAGTCCCAGCACTCGGGAGGCAGAGGGAGGAGGATCGCCATGAGTTCAAGGCCACCCTGAGACTACAGAGTGAATTCCAGGTCAGCCTGGGCTAGAGTGAGACCCTACCTCAAAAAACAAAACAAAAAAAAGAATTTCTGTGAAAAATTCTCTTATCATATAGTGTGCATGCATTTTAATTAATACAGAATATTTTCAAAATAAAAAGCATAAAATTTCTTGGCAAGAATTCCAACGTCATTATTATAAAACAAATGGTTTCTTAGAAAACTGCCCAAGTTAGGATTTGTGCTCCCACCTGAGTATGCACCTCTGATGTCATCTCAGCTAAGCCACCATATCTCCAACTTTCCTTGGCTGATAATATCTCCAGAATTCAGAAATAGCCTCCTGCAACATTATGCATTTTGGCCAATAATTATGAAGTCTTGAAAACTGCAGATCTCCCCCTTTCATTGTCATTTAATAGAGACCACATTAACTAAGGATGAGTTGTACTAACACAACTAGCTGGCCCAACCACAAAGGGGGGGGATGCACTTGAGATTTGCCAGCATTTCACTTTATTGCATTCTTCCAAAGTCTTGGTCAAAAACTGTTATTTGACCTTTTGAGATTAAAAGCTTAAGTAATATTGGTATGGAGGATATTGTTATAAGTGATACATGGCCTTTTCGGAGAAGCATTTTGGGAATGGTCCATTTCACTATTTATGTTCCAGCCTTACTTTTCTTTCTTTCTTTCTTTCTTTCTTTCTTTCTTTCTTTCTTTCTTTCTTTCTTTCTTTCTTTCTTTCTTTCCATTTC
>PVHP010017486.1:0-34394 GCA_004024765.1 Zapus hudsonius | reverse complement strand
CTTTCCTTCCTTCCTTCCTCTTTCTTTCTTTCTTTCTTTCTTTCTTTCTTTCTTTCTTTCTTTCTTTCTTTCTTTCTTTCTTTCTTTCTTTCGTTTTTTGGTTTTTCAAGGTAGGGTCTCACTCTAGCCCAGGCTGACCTGGAATTCACTCTGTAGTCTCAGGGTGGCCTTGAACTCACAGCGATCTTCTACCTCTGCCTCCTGAGTGCTGGGATTAAAGGCATGCGCCACCACGGCCAGCTTGCATCCTTGCCATTGTCACATCTAGAAGTGTTTGGTGCTCTTCCTGTGGACAGTATCATTACCAATCAGTGACACCACTTTATGGGACTCTTAGCCCAAGTTAGTTGTGATCTTTCCAGTGTTGATGAAAAAAGTAGCACTCTTGGGCATGAGACTACATAGTCAATTCCAGGTCAGCCTGGAATTTTTTGGAATTTGATCTTGCTTGACTGAAGCCACTGCCCTCCCAATAAGCAGGTGATTCTGAAGAGATGGGTGTGATCTTTATTTCAAAGCTATGAATATAGTTGAACTTTATTTCCTCAAATGTTTGTGATATTTTAGTTTTGGAAATCTAAGGACTTGTGTAGGGTAACTGGCAATGGTTATGTATTAGGTCTTTAGTTCCTTGACTGGTGCAGTCTCTGGAATTTTCTTACATTGCTAGCTTCTCCTTTTCTGGGTTGGTCCTGAAAGAGCAACTTCAGGCAGGAACAGGTGGGTGGTAAAAGCTGACAACTTGTTATAGTGAACCTGCAGTGCTTTGAAAGCCCTTGAGGGAGAATATTCACCTGATTGAGGTTTTGAGGGGAACTAGGATCTGGTGCAGTACAGACATACCTGTGTTCCCCAGTCAGTAGTTCAGCCCTGGTTCTGTTACTGTCCATGAGGGCCAACATCTTTTTTTTTTTTTTTTTTTTTTGGTTTTTCGAGATAGGGTCTCACTCTAGCCCAGCTGACCTGGAATTCACTCTGTAGTCTCAGGCTGGCCTTGAACTCACGGTGATCCTTCTACCTTTGCCTCCTGAGTGCTGGCATTAAAGGCGTGAACCACTACGCCCAACATCAATTTTATTACCCTTTGTTTCAAGATGAATTTATGTTTAGAGTTGGGAACAGGCTGAACAGAAATAAACATTGATCATAGACAGGAAGTTTATAATTTGTTGGATGCTAATGGACCATCTCCTACTAGCATGAGAAAACAGAGGCTGCAAGCCTCAAAATTCCTACAGATTAAAAAAAAATCCTACAGATTGAGAGAGACCTCACAACAATTTTGGCTATGGTCTGAGTAGGTCTATGTGTTCTTGCAGCACCTGGGAGGAGGAGATTGGATATGGAGAATTGCCTTTAAAGAGGGCTGAGGGGAAGGATATGCTTAATGGTGGATTTTTCCCAGTACCGCTAAAAAAATCAAGAGGAAATAACTGGCTCTTAAGACTGAAAGTTTTTGGTATATGAAATTTATTTAGCTATTATAAGAATTTGATATATTTTAAAAAAATATTTTATTTTCAAGCAGAGAAAGATGAGAAAGAAAAGGAAGGAAGGAAAAAAGTGTTCCAGGGCCTCTAGCCACTTCAAGCAAACTCTAGACCCATGCATCACCACTTAGTGCATCCAGCTTTACATGGGTACTGGGAATCGAACCCAGGTCATTAGGCTTTGTAGGCAAGCACCTTAACCACTGAGCCATTTCCCCAGTCCAAGAATTTGATTTTTTTTTTTTTTTTTTTTTTTGAGGTAGGGTCTCGCTCTAGCCCAGGCTGACCTGGAATTCACTCTAGTCTCAGGATGTCCTCAAACTCACAGCGATCCTCCTACCTCTGCCTCCCGAGTGCTGGGATTAAAGGTGTGTGCCACTGCGCCTGGCTTGATTTTGAGGACATCCTGAGACTATTATTTTATTTATTTATTTATTTGAGAGAGAGAGAGAGAGAGAGAGAGAATGGGCCTCCAGCCATTGCAAATGAACTCCAGACAAATGCGCCCTCTTGTGTATCTGGTTTTACATGGGCACTGGGGAATTGAACTCAGGTCCTTCTGCATTGCAGGCAAGTGCCTTAACCACTAAGCCATCTCTTCAGCCCTGATTTTTTTTTAATATTTTATTTATTTGAGAGAGAGAGAGAAAGAGGCAGACAGAGAGAATGGGTTCACCAGGGCCTCCAGCCACTGCAAATGAACTCCAGACACATGCGCCCTCTTGTGCATCTGGCTCTACATGGGCACTGGGGAATTGAACTCAGGTCCTCTGCATTGCAGGCAAACGCCTTAACCGCTAAGCCATCTCTTCAGCTCAGCCCTGATTTTTTTTTTAAATTTTTTTTTATTTATCCATTTTCAAGCAGAGAGATACAGAGAGAGAGAGGGAGAGAGAGAAGGAGAGCACCAGGGCCACCACCTTGTGGGTCTGGCTTATGTGGGTACTGGGGAATTGAACCCGGGTCCTTAGGCACTGGAGGCAAGTGCCTTAACTGCTGAGCCATCTCACCAGCCCTCAGCCCTGATTTTTTAAAAAATATTTTATTCATTTTCAAGTGAAGAATCCATATTGTAAAGCTGACCTCACTTTTGTAAAGCTGACCTCACTTTTGTAAGAATGACCAAATATGGGAAAATACCCTCCCGTGACTCACTCCCCCTCCCCTTCTGAAGAAGGCCTTGGTCATAAATTCCAGGAAATGAGCGAAAACTCGATATAAGGTAACTTGTGGCTGTTCCTGGAATGTGGGCTGACCCTGGAATGGAATGTGAGATGCAAATTTCAGGCTCCAATGAGGTAACCAATCAGGAGTGTACAGATCAAGACAAAGAGCCAATGGAAATGCAAAACGTCCTGTGGTCTGAGCTGTATTATAATTTTGTGGTTTTTGCCTATATATATATATATATATATATACCCTGAGCTTTTGTTCCTCGAGGCTCTCTGGAACTCATCGGTCCGGGGAGCCTTTCTGCGCAGCCAAAGAATAAAAATAAAAATAAAAATCCTCTTGCGTTTGCATCTGCTGGTGTGGTTGTTTGAGTCCTGGGTTACGCTCTCCCGAGAAAGACCTTGGGGTCTTTCACAAGCAGAGAGAGAGAGAGAGAGAGAGAGAGAGAGAGCGTGAGCGAGCGCACGCCCACCAGGGCTACCACTTTGTGGGTCTGGCTTATGTGGGTACTGGAGAATTGAACCCCTGGGGCCTTAGGCACTGGAGGTAAGTGCCTTAACCGCTGAGCCATCTCACCATTCCAAGAATTTGATATTTTGATAGAGGGGAAATAATGTCCTCTTAGAAGTAATAATTTAAATTTTTTTTGAGGGGATAATGTTACAGTTTCAGTAAGAGGAAGGATTTTGGTTTTGTTTAAATAATTTGGAGGTGCTCTTGATAGCAGATAATTAACTTTCTCACAGTTCTGGAGGTCAGAAGTCAATTTTGGTTTTGGCTTTGATTTTTGGTTTGGGGTTTTGGGATCCCCCCTGCAGGTAGGATTTCACTCTAGTCCAGATTAGCTTCCTATCTCACCTCCTGAGTACTGGGATTAAAGGCATGTTCCACCATGTCTGGCTCCGAAAGTCAATTAAAAAATGTATTTTATTTGTAAGCAGGGGATGGGTAGGAAGGTGCCTCACTGCTGCAAATAAACTTCAGGTGCATCTGCTATTTTGCGCATCTGGCTTTATGTGAGTACTGGGGAATCAAACTCAGGTGGGCAGGCTTTGCAAGCAAATGCCTGTAACCACTGAACCATCTCCCCAGCCCAGAAGTCAATTTTTACAACTGAAACTATATTGTGTATTCATTTGTTCATTCATTTAGAGATGGATTATGCAGCTCTGGCTGGCCTGAAATTTTGGCAATCTTTATGCTTCTGATTTTTTTTGTCTCCCTCTCCCCCCCCCCCCCCCGTAGGGTCTTGTTGCAGTCAGCATTCTAGTTGCTGCACAGAAAGAACGCAAAGTGGCTTCTGGAGGAATGGGTTTATTTGGTTTACGGACTCAATGGGAGACTCCATCCTGGCAGGGAAAATGATAAACAGACGGGTGGACATCACCTCCGCCACAGCACTGGAAACAGTGGCAGGAAGGTGTGCCAAATACTGGCAAGGGGAAGCTGGCTTATAACCCCCATAAACCGGCTCCCAACAACACAGCTCTAGCAAGGTTCTAATTCCCAAACTGCCATCAGCTGAGGATCAATCACTGGGAACACATTCATTTGTTTGGGGGGGGGCACCTGGATCAAACCATGACTGGTCTCTAGCCCAGGCTGACCTGGAATTCACTGTTGTCTCAGGGAAGCCTTGAACTCATGTTCATCTTCCTCTGCTTCCCCAGTGCTGGGATTAAAGGCTTGCACCACTACTCCTGGCTGTGTCTTTTTGTTTGTGACGCCAGATGCATGCTCTACTTTGTGCATCAGGCCCTATATGGGTTACTGAGGAATCAAACCCTGGTTGTTAGGTGATTCAGACAAGCACCTTAACCACTGAACCATCTCTCCAACTCATCCCATTATTATTTTTAAATATTTTATTTATTTACTTATTTGCAATGGAGACGGGAAGAGAGGGAATAGGTGTGCCAGGGCCTCCAGCTACTGCAAAGGAACTGCATGCACCACTTTGTGCATTTGGCTTTACGTGGGTACTGGGGAATTGAACCTGGGTCCTTAGGCTTTGCAGGCAAGCGCCTTAACCCCTGAGCCATCTCTCCAGCCCCTCCCATTATTTTTGAAGGTTAAGAGTTGTTCACTTCCTCCTCTGACCTTCCTGCTCCTTGTATATGCCTTAGGAACTGTGTGTTCCCATCACTTGTGACTGTGGAGCATTCTCAGAAGTGAGTTCTTTGCATACAGTATAGGCTGCATCACTGTTTGCGAATGTATTTATTTATTTTTATTTACTTTTTTGTTTTTCGAGGTAGGGTCTCACTCTAGTCCAGGCTGACCTGGAATTCACTATGTAGTCTCAGGGTGGCCTTGTACTCAAGGCGATCCTCCTACCTCTGCCTCCCAAGTGCTGGGATTAAAGGCATGCGCAACCACGCCTGGCCCGATACTTGTGAATGTATTTAAAACCTTAAAGAGCTGGGATACCATCTGTGGTTTCTTATTTCAGCCTTGTGAATCCTTCCCCACCCTAATTTCTCTCCTTAAGTAACATACTCAGAGTTGGAGAATATTTTAAGAAGTTTGAAACATTCAGAAAACTGAAAAGTAGGGAAAATAATAATATAGGGCAAGTTTTATTGTATGTGAAGTTAATATATAACATACATAAATGCACAATGGTGCATGCCTTTAGTCCCAGTACTCGGGAGGCAGAGGTAGGAGGATCGCCGTGAGTTCAAGGCCACCCTGAGACTACATAGTTATTCCAGGTCAGCCAGTTGCTTTTCTGTCAGTAGTTTGCCAATTTTTTAGAATTTCATATGAGTGGGACTATATAGTATAGTATGCAGCATCTATCATTGTTTTCCTATTTATTGCTGAATAATATTCAGCAATTTATTCATTAAACTTTTTTTAAAAAGTTTACTTATTTGCAAGCAGAGAGATAGAAGAGAGACTGGCTGAGAGAATAGACATGCCAGGGATTCCAGCCACTGCCAGTGAACTTCCAGGTGCATGCACCACTTTGTGCATTCAGCTTTAGGCGGGTACTGGGAATCAAACTCAGTTTGTTAAGCTTTGCAAGCATGCGCCTTAATCAGTTGAGCCATCTTTGCAGTCCCATGAAACTTTTTGGCTATTGTTAATAATGCTTCCTACAAACACTTGTGTTATATTGTCTTTGAGTAGACTTATCTTTTCATTTATTTTAGGCAAAAATTTAAGATTTGGATTGCTATATAGTAACTGTATGTATGTACATAGGTATTCACTCATTCATTCAGGATGTGGTCTGTATGTGCCCATGCTAGCCATAAACTCTTGTGCTCAAGTGATCTCATTCAGCCTCCCACTAGCTGAGGCTACAGACATTATGGGCATTATGCTCAGCTGCCTGTTTAACTTAATAAAAGATTACCAAGTTAATTGTTGAACGTAGCTGAGTAGTGTTTTGCTTTCTATCAATAATATATGGTGGGTCTGTGTGTGCTGAGCAGATCAACTCCAGGGCTCACTGGGAAGGTTAGGTAGAGGGAGTTGTTTTTCTGCTATGAGGCCATGGTGCCTCACTCCTTCCCTGGGACTCCTTTGTCCTCTGGGGCTTTCTTGAGGCCAAGTAAGTGGCTCCAGTGGATCCTACTTGTCTCATTAACTAATTTCTAGATAAGTCAGCTAAAAGCCCAGTGACTAGGATGAGTCATAGCTGTTTAATTTTCAATACTTAAAACAGTAGGAATATTGAGGCATAGTTTCAGCAGATTGATAAACCAGTTTTGTTAGGTCTTTGAGTAGACTGTTGGGCATGCTATACCCTGTCTTAGGATGGATCATGTGTGTTTCTTGTCTGTTTATTATGTCATGAACACAACTGCGAGGCAGTGTGGAAAGCTAAAGTAGATGCCAAATTTGAAACCAGTATTCTGCAGGTATTGCTATTTCCCTAGGTTGCTGCAGCTTTACAGTAACCATTACTAATTCAGGGTTTCTGGGAATTTGGATGTTTCAAAATCATTAATGAGGAGGCTGGAGAGATGGCTCAATAGTTACAGGTGCTTGCTTGCAAACCCTATTTTCCACATAAGGCCAGATGCACAAAATGGCACATGTACCTGGAGTTCACTTAACAGAAGCAGGAGACCTTGATGTGTGTCAGTTCATATTCTCATTCTCTCTCTCTCTCTCTCTCTCTCTCTCTCTCTCTCTCTCTCTCTCTCTGACTGTCTTTTGACTCTATTTCTGTCTCTCTTTCAAATAAATAAAAATTTTAAAAAGCCATGAATGAGACAGGTATCGTGGTCCATGCCTGTAATCCTAACAATCTAGATATTGAGGCAGGAAGATAGCCATGAGTTTAGGCCAGCCTGGGTCAAACAAAAATGCACTTCGGAGGCAGAGGTAAGAGGATCATGGTGAGTTCAAAGCTGGCCAGAGCGAGACCCTGCCTCAGAATGTGTGTGTGTGTGTGTGTGTGTGTGTGTGTGTGTGTGTGTGTGTGTGTGTGTACCACCACACCTGGCAAAAAAAGTGGCTACCACTCACTGATTTGGTTCCAATCTGTGGGGGGTATAGATCTACTCCAAGCCTCTTCATTTTCCAGACAAGAAAATTGGATCCCCAAGGGAGGGAGCTAAAGACTTGGAAGAATCTATCCAAGCAATTGAGTGACAACTAATCTGACTCCACTTGACCACGGGCTAAGCAGTTGTCTAATTCCACCTCACATTTGGCAGTTTTCTTCTGCCATCAGACTTTGGCTCCGGCAAGAATGAGCCTTATTTTTCCTACCTACCCAAGATGGTGCTTCTCCTGGGAGCCTCATTGTGTAAACTGCTGTAGTTGAGTGCAGGGGAAAGGGTGGCAAGATGCCATATCATGTCTAGCAACTAATGAACACTTTGGGGACCTGAGAAAGAAGGTAGAGAACTTTACTGGGCCTCTTTGGCCTCCATCTGCATCCATGAATCACACTGTAGAAAGGTACCTTGAAGGGCTGGTTTTTAAAATTGGATTGGGGGGGGGTCCTAAGGAGATGGCTCAGTAGTTAAAGGTGCTTGCTTGCAAAGCCTGCTGGCCCCAGTTCAATTTTCCAGTATCCATGTAAAGGCAATGCATTTGGAGTTTGCAGTGGTAAGAGACCCTGGTGCCTATTCTCATTCATTTATATTCTCTTCTTACCCTTCCCTCTCTCTGCTTGCAAATAAATAAGTTTAAAAAAAAAGTAAAGCCAGACATGGTGGCACATGCCTTTAATCCCAGCACTCTGGAGGCAGAGGTAGGAGGATTGTCATGAGTTTGGGGCTACCCTGAGACTACATAGTGAGTTCCAGGTCAGCTTGGGCTAGAGTGATACCTACCTTGAAAAAACAAAAACAAAAACAAAAAAAAATTGGATTGGAGGTGGGAATGGGTAAGAGAGATCTGGAAAGATAATTTCCTGCCTAGCTGAATACGTTTAAGGAGTCTTGAACATTTTTAGCATTGCCTTTTTTTAAAATGTGGTATTCTGGCAATCCTCCTACTCAGTCTCTAGTGCTGGGCAAATCTGGTTCCTAGCATTGCTCTTAAGCAAAAGCAGTGTTACACCTTTACAAAGACTTTGTTTCTAAAGCCTGCCCCTGAGGAGCATGTGGTTCTTAGACTGCCTAATAATCATGGTTCCTGACCCATGTTTTGAAGTTGGCAGCAGCTTTCCTTGGGTGTTGCTTACTCAGGATATCTTTTTCCTAGACTTGTGTGAGCTGGTCTTTTTGTAGAACTAGAAAAAGAGCTTGAGTGGTCAGATATCTCAGCGCTCCCTCTTCTGGCGAGAATCTGGAATGCTAGAGTGGATGCATCCTATGGTGATGAAAAAGAAGGTAGTGTGAGATGAGAAATCTAGATCTTTTGGTCTCTGTTACTTGCATTTGGGAAAGCTTATTGATTTCTAATCCTTGAATTACAGCTGGTTACTCTCTGAAAGGAAGAGGTGAACCTCTCCTCCCAAGAACCACCAAAGGGAAAATAGGTTGATACCGACTTAAACTTTAAAAAGAAACTATTCCTATTTTGGGGCGAAACCTGTCTTATAGGACAATCTAAATGTCCCATTGAGTAATAGAAATGTTATATACCAGCCAGGTGTGGTGGCACATACCTTTTAATTCCAGCACATGGGCGGCAGAGGTAGGGATTGCTGTGAATTCGAGGCCACCCTGAGACTACAAAGTGAATTCCAGGTCAGCCTGGGCTAGAGCGAGACCCTACGTTGAAAACCAAAACAAGAAAAGGGGAAAAAAATGCTATATACCAAGATACCAAGGCAGAAAGAAGTACCAGAGACCTTACTGCCTAAGAAGCAGTTGTTGAGGGGCATACAACAATGTAGGATTCTAAGATTTCACTTGGAATAGCTCTGGATGGTTTCTAAACCTTTCCATATTGGTTTGCAAGAGGGAGAGTAGTGTTGAGAATACCAAGTAAGAATTTTCCACCACAAGCTGGACACATAGTAGGTGTTTTACCCACATTAAAGGACAGTGGGAACATCTCCATCTGACTCTTTCTTATACATCATTTCAATAGGAGTCATGGTAAGGAATACTGAAATGTGCTTCAAGACCTATAGTAGTGCTAGTAGAAACTCTTTATTTATTTTTTTTCGAGAAACTCTTAATGTATAAATTATAGAGAGGGGGGCTGGAGTGATGGCTTAGCGGTTAAGGCACTTGCCTGTAAAACCTAACCTCACGAGTTCAATTCCCCAGCACCCACATAAAAGCCAGAGTGGTATATGCATCTGGAGTTGGTTTGCAGTGGTGTGCCCTTTCTCTATCTCTCTTCTCTCTCTCATCTTGCAAATAAATAAATAAAATATTTTAAAATTATAGAGAGGAAGCAGAACTAGCTTTGCATGCCCTGAAACAGTTAACAGGGTGCACACCTAGGTGTGCTTTGCAAAGATCTGATTATTTGGTTCTGGATATATTATCAGATTGAAGGCCTTGGCTGGGTGGTAGGTGAGAGCCCTGATTGTCCCAGGAGTGAAACTTTGGTTTAAAGGTGTGCCTTAGCTTTTTGCGATCAGGATAGAACTGATAAAAATAGTCGGTGACCTAGAACATTATGTATCTTTTTAAATGGAGTTAGCCAGCTTCTATCAGTTGTTTTTAGATACAGACGTTAATCATTAAAGCTGGGCCCAAGCTCCATTGCTAATAAGGTTAATGGGGCTTGTCTTTGGCTTTGGGTAGAGGCGGTGTGTGTGGGCTCTGAGTAAATCTTAGTAGGTAATGCATAAGGTGGTTTTCTCTGTAAATGCATTTTATAAATATAATTAGTAGAGAAACTTAGGCATCATTTATCTTAAGCTTGACAACCTTAATTAGAAAATGGTAAGGTTGGGGCTGAAGAGATGGCTCAGTGGTTAAAGGTGCTGCTTGAAAATACTATGTTGGAAATTGTGATTTTTACGCCATCGTGGCTTTTGTAATGTTGTGGTGCTGGTGGTGCCTTGCTGGAGCACAGCATTTGCCTGTCTGTACCTGCCCTCCCCTCCCCTCGAGTGTTTGTCTTTCTGGAGGAAGAGGCGGGGCTGGGTGGACAGTGTGGGTGGAGCCCTATCTGAGCTCAAGACTGTTTGTCTTTCTGCTGAGAAGGGCCAGTAGCTCTAAGGCAGTTCCCAGGCTACTTCCTCATGTCATTTTGTTTGCTTCCAGCAGAACGTCCTGATCTGCACAAGTCTAGGAGTGGAGACCAAACAGACAGTCCTACAGACAGACAACAAACAGAGGACGCACTGGCCGCTGGACCCCGCTGCCTCCCCTTTCTCCCTGCCACCTGTGTCCGGAGGATGAGCCCAGCCTTCAGGACCATGGACGTGGATCCCCGCACCAAGGGCGTCCTGCTGGAGCCCTTTGTTCACCAGGTTGGGGGGCACTCATGTGTTCTCCGCTTCAATGAGACAACTCTGTGCAAGCCCCTGGTCCCGAGGGAGCATCAGTTCTACGAGACCCTCCCAGCTGAGATGCGCAAATTCACTCCCCAGTACAAAGGTGAGCCCCCAGCTGCTGGAGGGGTCACCAAACTGGTGAGATATGAGGGATTGTGGCCTTGGAAGGCCCTGGCAGCTGTCCTGGGAGCCCTCATCCCCTTCCACTCACTCTGTGTTTTCCCTTCTCCTCCTCCTCTTGGCCCTCAGCCCAGCACCTCACACCCTCAGTTTTCAAGCCCTGGTAAGATTGCTCAATTGTTTTGTTTTGTGGATTTGTTCTGAGTTTATTTTTGGTGGAGTATAGTTGTGTTTTATGTTCAGGTGTCTCTTGATCACAGTAACCCATAGTCCCCCATTGGGGGACAGTGGGGGAAGACTTTAGGAGGAATTTACCCAGAGTTCTTGCTGCCTGCTTTTTGTCCTCCAGGAAACCAGAAGCCCTGGTGATTAGGTAGGCTGGGAGCAGGGTTGAGTCAGAAGGAATGCAGGAGTGGGTGGATTGTGCTGATTAGCTGAAGCCCTTTGCTATTACAGAATGTCCCCAGAATTGCTATGTGAAGGCAACCCTTTGATTCACATGTGGTGACTATTTCTCCCTTTTTATAGTAATGCATATTGGGGAGAACATCAGCCACCAGCATGGTGGTCTTTTTCTGGGGGGGGGAACCTTTTAAAAATCAAAAGAGAGCCCATAAAGAAATTAATTTTAAATGTGTATTATTGGTTATAAAAATGACTAGAACAACTTTGGTTTCTCTGGGACTATTAAAACATTATTCTTTAAAGACAATGTATTGGGTTGCCTCTCTGTACTTGGAAATGCATGTGTGTTGTGGTGGGAGTGTGGGGGTTGGGGGCCCTCACTCGGTCCTTTTCTGTTATTTTTTTTTTCCAGGACAAAGCCAAAGTTACCTTGTTTAGCTGGCCATACTTGTCCCCATTTTTCCCCCTGGTTCTTATCCTCATGTCCACAGGGAAATGTGGTCCCCTGAATCCCCCACCCTGTCTCCTCTGCGCCCAGAGCTGGGGCCACCTCAGAAGTGTCGTCTCTCTCTGAGCACGCAATTCCCTGCAGAGCGGGCAGGCAGCAAGGACTGAGCAGATTGAGTGATCGTGGGGCAGAGAGGCCTGGGAGGAAAGGTGTTCAGCCAGTCGCTGTAAGGCGCTCATCGGCACCTGCTGAAATGCTCCCACCTGACAGCCCCCTCCTCAAAGACTGTCAATTACACATGACAGGTTCTAGAGACTCAAGGGAGAGCCGCTTTCAAAGCCACCATGTGTCTGTGCTCCTTGCCCCACCCTATCTGCCTGGTGTTCATTTTGTTCTTTTGTGACATGAATCTACAAAAACCAATAAAAATAAAATTAAGGACAAAAGACTTGGGTCACCCATCCATGTGGGGGTGCTACTAGAAACCTTTGCTAGGGTGTCTGTGTGATGTGTGGTTTGTTTTGTTTGCTCCTTTATTTTGCTTTGCTTACCTAGTCTTCCCTCACCCTCAGATACTTCTTGCCCAAAGGCAAACCTATGTTCACCTGCATTCAGGCTCTGCTTTAAAGCAAGCCTCGGAGCTTCTGTTCAGGGTATTGAAAAGTCCCACAAGAAACATAGAGCAATGTTTTTGAATCTCCTTTAGGATTAGAAAGAGTTACATAAAAACTAATAAACATTTTCAATGATGGAAAAATGTGTCTTGTAATTCTTTGGCTCTTGCCTTGTTGAGTGCATTAGAGAGGAAGACTCTCAGCCGTGTTTGCTCCCTAATTGCTTGTCTTGTATGGTGTCACTTTTTCTAGCTGTTTTGATATTTGTTAGGTTTGCAGATGAGTTTGGGGCCTCTGGCAACCTAGAGACTAAGGAACAGGGTAAGAAAAAAAACAAATGTTACAATCATGTTATTTAGGAAGCATCTTTCTATGGAATGAAAAGTCTTTTCTGCTCACCCCCCTTCCAGGTGTGGTATCTGTGTGTTTTGAAGAAGATGAAGACAGAAATTTGTGTTTAATAGCATATCCATTAAAAGGGGAGCATGGAACTGTGGACATTGTAGACAATTCAGATTGTGAACCAAAAAGTAAGCTCCTGAGATGGACAAACAAAAAACATGTCTTAGAAGCAGAGAAGACCCCGAAGGATTGGGTGCGCCAACACCGTAAAGAGGAGAAGATGAAGAGGTGGGTAAACCTGAGAGGAAAGCCATGGGCTCTGTGGGAGAGAAAGTGTTGGTGGTCTTTGTTACAGTGTCCTTCCTGGAGCCAAGAATGCATGGTGGACTATGTAGATCACTCAGTGGTCAGTTCCTGCTTGGTCTGCTCGGCATTTCTAATTGGCTTTGGTTTAGATCGTGCCATTTTGAGTAAATAGCTGAAGTGGTAGCTATAAAAGAGTCACTCCTTCCACAATTGCCCTGTGATAGACCATAGGCGACAGGAACCATTCCTTTACTGCAGGTTACTTACCAATGGTCAGTCTGCAAAAATGTAAGGATCCCTGTGGACAGGGCCTTCCAAGTCCACATGTTGGCAGGGCTTGTGAAAGTATGTTGTAATGTGGCTAAGTAGATAAACTTGTTCCTGTGGAATTTCAATTCAAATTGCCAAAGTCTCCAGCATTTAAGAGTCAGGGTAACCTCTATGTACTGAATCCCGGAGGTTGTATTGCCTAGAAGTAAGTAAGTAAAGGCTGCTTACCTCATAACTTGAGGAGCAGAGGCTGATACTGTATTTTAGGGTCTCCCTATTGTAGAAAATAGTGGTAGGCTGGCCCCCTTTTATTCAACTTTCTTACTATGATACATGTATGACAAAATGTACCCATTGAAGTATTTAATGAGTTTAGGCATCATGTGTCCATTGTAGTCACCACAGCATCAAAATTATCAAACGTTTCATCACTGCTGAAAGCTACTCTGACACTGAATTTTGATAAAACACTGATAGGATGGGTGTGGTGGTGTATGCCTTTAATCCCATCATCTAGGAGTCTGAGGTAGAAGGATCGCTGTTTGAGAATCCTACTATGGAAAAAAATAAAACCAAAACGAAACAAACAACAACAAAAAAACACTGTGATTTATTGAATTCTTATTTCTTTGTAGCCATAAGTTAGAAGAAGAATTTGAATGGCTAAAGAAATCTGAAGTCTTATACTACAGTGTAGAAAAAAAGGGGAACATAAGTTCCCAGCTTAAGCACTATAACCCATGGAGCATGAAATGTCACCAACAACAGTTACAGAGAATGAAGGAGAATGCGAAGCATCGGAACCAGTACAGTATCCTTTGTTCACACTGAATCCCTGCTGGGGGGATGGGAGGAAAAGCAAGGAGGCTTGGAGACAGAATATCTGGTTTGTTTCTGGTAAAGAAATAAAATATTCTTTTAAAAAGTTGTATGCCACCACACCTGGCTAAGGTTTTTTTTTTTTTTGTTAAATGTATTTTATTCATTTTCAAGCAGAGAGAGAGAGAGAGAGCGCGAGAGGGAGCGAGCGAGCGAGAGCGCACACGCACCAGGGCCACCATCTTGTGAATTGAACCCGGGACCTTAGGCACTGGAGGCAAGTGCCTTAACCGCTGAGCCATCTCTCCAGCCCTGGCTTAGGATTTTTAAAAACCTGGTTTTGTTTTGTTTTTTGAAGTAGGGTCTTGTTCTAGCCCAGGCTGACCTGGAATTCATTATGTAGTCTCAGGCTGACCTCGACCTCACTGCAATCCTACCTCTGCCTCCCAAGTGCAGGGATTAAAGGCATGCACCACCATGCCCGGCTAAAAGAATTTTTTTTAAGCCATGGTAAAATTAAATTTCTTCTGTTAGAATTGTGCCAGAATGCCCTGTGTGGTAACTGGGCAAATGTTACCTTCCTTGGGTATGGAGCCTATTCTTGGGAGTACAATCAATGGGGAATAATGAGTCTCTGGGAGTTGAGGATACCTTGTAAAGGGTTCTCTTGTTTTAGGTGAGCTTTAGCCTAGGTAGTCAAGGGGTTGCTTCTTATTTTCAGACTGCTGCAGAAAGTTTCACAGCTGAGAGGTAGTGGTATGGGGCCGTTTCAATCTTGGCCTACCAGTCTGGCACACATGCTGTACATGAGGAAAGTACCCAGTGCCTGTCCTTTTTGTACTTCTCACCTGTCCATTAAACTAATGTTCAGAGGCATATCCGTAGACCTTGCTTGGCTGCTTATGGTCAGGCAGGGGGGACAGTATATGCAAGAATACTGGAGTCCATGTGAGCTCTAACCAGCTAAATCAGTAACTGGATAAACTGCTGTACTCCAACATTCTCCTGCTTCCTCTTTATGACTTTAATGCTGGGGAACAAGTAAAATTTAATTTCTGCTCTTTTATTATTTCTGTCCTAGTCCTTTTCCTTCTACTATACCCTGAATTCTGAATTCTTATGTTTGATCTTTTCATAGTGTCTCAAATGCCTTGAAATTCTCAGTCATAACCTTCCTGTTAGTTTGTCTTTCTCTTTGTTGGACTGTTCCAGTTTTGTCACCTTGTCTTCTAGTTTGATATTCTGTCCTCTCCTTGATCTGTTCTATTGGTGAGACTTTCTACAGAGTTTCATATTTGACTTAATGTGTTTTTTCATTTCTAGTATTTCTTTCCAGGCTGACCTGGAATTCACTATGTAGTCTCAGGGTGGCCTTGAACTCATGGCGATCCTCCTACCTCTGCCTCCCGAGTGCTGGGATTAAAGGCATGCGCCACCACGCCCGGCTTCATTTCTAGTATTTCTGACTGGTAGTTCTTCAGTATTTCTATTTCCTTACTCATATCTTATATCAACTTCATTATTTTGTTAAGTTGGTTTCCTGTGTTCTCCTTCAGGAGTTTGTTTTCTTCTTTGATTTCTTTGATCATAATTATTATTTTTTAAAATTCTTTGTCAGGCATTTCATCTGAGTCAGTTTCACTGGAGGTCGTCATTTCTGATAGATTAGGTTTTTTAAATATGTTATTTATTCATTTTTCAAGCAGAGAGAGAGCACGCACAGCATTGCCACCTTGTGGGTCTGGCTTATGTGGGTACTGGGGAATTGAACCAGGGGCCTTAGGCACTTCAGGCAAGTGCCTTAACTGCTGAGCCATCTCTCCAGCCCTAGATTTGATTTTTAATAGGATTTTTTTTTTTTTTTTTTTTTTTTTTTTTTTTTTTTTTTTTTTTTTTTTTTTTTTTTTTTTTTTTGTTGTTGTTCTATTGTAATGTAGAGATTTTTGCATCTTGAGTTAATTCAATGCTTGGATTTTCTAATTGTCTGCTGTATGCTTAGACATGTAGATCAGAAGTTACATACCTTTAGTTAGGGTTGATACTTTTTTTTTTTAATTAGTTAAGGTCCTGATCTTGTCAGTTATTAGGTAGAATCTTTCTATAGGGAACTTTTCATCAAGTGTGGTATTATCCTGAGGTACATGTTGGAGAGGGTGGATAAATGTTTATTTTCTTTCATTTATTAGATATTTAGAATAATGAGTAGGTTCTCTTTAATGTTCTTCAGAGGTAACCAGTGAGCTTTCTAGCATCATTATGAATCTATGAATCTAAATATATAGTTATTTTCATTCATTATGGTTTTTTATTATTATTATTATTTTTGTGTGTGTGAGGCAGGGTCTAACTCTAGCCTAGACTGACCTGGAAATTCATTCTTTAGTCCCAGGCTGTACTCAACTCATGGCAATCCTCCTACCTCAGCCTCCTGGCTTGTTTGATTTTTGTGGTCCTGGAGATCAACCAGGGCTTTGTGGATGCAGGGCAAGCACTCTACCATTATACCACATCGCCAGTCCTGTGGTGGTTTATCTTTACTGATACCCAGAAGGTTCTGCATTTGACACAGTCATGATAGTTTAGTATGACTATCTTTCTTTCTGGTATGAAAAAGATGGTCTAGGAAATCAATATATATGTCCAGTCCCAGATGTAAAATGAAAGCAGGAGTCAGTAAGGAGCTAAATAGTGAATATTTTCAGTAATGAGCTAAATAGTGAATTTTTTAGGTTTTGGGCCAGATCTGTTGTCACAGTTCTGACATGGTGGCTTGAAAATATAATAGTAATATAAATGGGTTCATATAGCTTTGTTACAATAAAACTTTATGGTCAAGCTGGGCATGGTGGCGCACTCCTTTAATCCCAGCACTGGGGAGGCAGAGGTAGGAGGATCACCGTGAGCTCAAGGCCACCCTGAGACTACAGAGTGAATTCCAGGTCAGCCTGGACTAGAGCGAGACCCTACCTCGGAAAACCAAAAAAATAAAAAAGGTGAATGAATGAATCAATCAGTCCAGACTGGATCTTAGCCTAGTCTGATAAGATAGCAAAACTTACGGAGTCTCCATCAAGCTTGGGTTTCTTTAGGTTATAGTGTAAAAGCATTTGCTGTTGGGGTAATTGTCCTTAACCACTCAGAATTTATCTTACTGGAGAACCTGACTTCTCGCTATGAGGTGCCTTGTGTTCTGGACCTCAAGATGGGCACACGCCAGCATGGTGACGATGCTTCAGAGGAGAAGGCAGCAAACCAGATCCGCAAATGTCAACAGAGCACTTCTGCAGTCATTGGTGTTCGAGTGTGTGGGATGCAGGTAAGTAGTGTGACCTGCTAGGACATCACTGATGGTCACTGCCCCACGGTGATGTAGCTTTAAAGCCTTTTGAAGAATCCAGATTCGGGGCTGAAGACAGAACTCACGTGGACCACTTAAGCCTTCAGCTTAATCCTTAGTTACCCTCCCCCCACCAAAAAAAAGCCAGACATGGTAGTTTATGCCTTTAATTCCAGCCCTCGGGAGGCTAAGGTAGGAGGATCTCCATGAGTTCAAGGCCAGCCCTGAGTTATGAGTGTGTTTCAGGTCAGTCTGAACTATAGTGACACCCTGCCTCAAAAAAAAATTTTTTAAAGATTTTAGTGGGCCAATGGTAAAATGCTTGCACAAGGCCCTGGGTTTGATCTCTAGCACTGAATGAATGAATCAATGAATCAATCAATCAATCAATCTAGACTGGATAGCCTAGTCTGGCTTTCTCGTTATAAAGAAAGCCTGCTTATATGAGTGATCCCTCTGAGGCTGAGCAGCATCATCTATAGACAGGAGTAGGGCACAAAGTTAAGTCATTTCCACTGACCCATATGTAGAATAGGGGGCTGGAGAGTAATGCTTAAACCTAGGTAATTAATCCAAGAGGACATGGGCTCAGGATCAGACCCATGGTGTCACATCACACCAGTGCACCTAAAATCTAGGCCTTGAGGTAACCCTTAGTCCCTGACCTGCTGATATCTCCCACAGGTGTACCAGGCAGGCACTGGGCAGCTTATGTTCATGAACAAGTACCATGGGCGGAAGCTTTCAGTGCAGGGCTTCAAGGAGGCGCTCTTCCAGTTCTTCCACAATGGGCGATACCTGCGCCGTGAGCTCCTGGGCCCTGTGCTCAAGAAGCTAACTGAGCTCAAGGCAGTGTTGGAGCGACAGGAATCCTACCGCTTCTATTCAAGTTCCCTGCTGGTCATCTATGATGGCAAGGAGTGGCCAGAAGTGGCCCTGGACTCAGATGCTGAGGACTTGGAGGACCTGTCAGAAGAGTCTGCTGATGAGTCTGCTGGTGCCTATGCCTACAAGCCCATCAGCGCCAGCTCAGTGGACGTGCGGATGATTGACTTTGCACACACCACTTGCAGGCTGTATGGCGAGGACAGTGTGGTACATGAGGGTCAGGATGCTGGCTATATCTTTGGGCTCCAGAGCCTGATAGACATTGTCACAGAGATAAGTGAGGAGAGTGGGGAATGAACTTGCTGGCTACTCTAGTATCTTAGAGACTCTCTGTGTCCTCTGCACAGCTGTGCTGTGTTGGGTAGGAGGCTAGTATGGCCAGGTGGTGGCCCCTGCAGCCTGGAGCTGCTGATAGGCAGTGGCCTCTGTGAGCCCCAGCCTGAGCCGGCCCCAACCGTGCTTGGAGTCTATTTATTTTAACGATTTCTTCAACATTCCACATTTGATGATGCAGATACCTCTTTCTTCCCTGAGTGTAAATGTTCTAATACAGATCTTTTGTTTATTGTATATAGTGCTGCTGTCTTTCTTTGCAAAAGCATGCAGACCACCTTCCATCCCTCAAGCCTTACCATGTGCTGGCCACCTTGGCCCAGCTATGTTCTAGCTACTGTCCGTACTCTGTGAATTATGAAATCACCACAGTGTCTTCCTTGGTCTTCAGTGCTCCAGTCTAGCACTTTGAAATCACCCATAAAGGGGACACCCCTACACATACTTAGCCAGGTCACTCTGTGAATTGTGCTGGCTAAGTCTCTAACACCCTTACACAAAAACTGTACTTGAGGGGCTGGAGACATAGCTCAGCAGTTAAGGTGCTTGCATAGACTGATGGTCCGGGTTCAATTCCCCAGTACCCACTTAAAGCCAGATGCACAAAGCACATGCATCTGCAATTTGCAGCAATTGGAGGCCCTGGTGCTCCCATTCTCTCTCCTTGCAAATACATTTTTTTAATAAATCAATATTTTTAAAAATATTTTATTTCATTTTCAAGCAGAGAGAGAGTGCACCAGGGCCACCACCTTGTGAGTCTCATTTATGTGGGTCCTGGGGAATTGAACCCTGGGCCTTAGGCACTCGAAGCAAGTGCCTTAACCGCTGAGCCATCTCTCCAGCCCTAATTTTTTCTTTAATGCATTTTTAAAAATGCATTTGACACAGGTTTCCCCTGCTCCTATGAGCTGATAGGAAAGCTGGGCAGTGTATCTTCCAATATTTAGTCCAGTTTTTGTTGTTTTGTTTTGAAGCTGGGTCTCATGCTAGCTGGCCTAGTCACTCTGTATTCCAAGCTGACCTTGAGCTCATGAGGATTCTCCTCCCCCAGCATCCCCAGTGCTGGGATGAAAGGCTGTGCCACTACATATGTGTTTTTTTTCAATCATTTATTTCCATGTGTGGGTGGGTACTAGGGTCTCTTACTGCTAAATTTGAATGCCCGGTAGGCTTTATTGTGAGTGGCTGAAGAATTGAACCTGGACTGGCAGGCTTTGCAAACAAGTGTTTTAACTGCTGCTGAGTCATCTCCTCAGATCGGGTTCCAGCTACTATTTATTATTTGCAAGCAGAGAGGGCCTCCAACTGCTGCAAATGAACTCCAGATGAACACACTACATTGTGCATCTGGCCCTACGTGGGGACTGGGGAATTGTACCCAGGTCATTAGACCCTACAAACAAGTGCCTTAACTGCTGAGCCAGAGTCTCTCCAGCCCCTGGGTCCAGTTTTTGATGCCTTCTAAGCCATGGTGGTAGATAACTACCTGAACCTTGTAATGCCAGATATCCTGGAGCCTATGTTGGGGTCTCAAGTAGCTACTAGGTTCTGATCTGTTGGTATTCATGGGCACAGGTCGTGGAGGGCACAAAGCGGCTCCTTGTGGAAAAAGCTTATATGTCACTTGTCACCACTCCCACCCAGCTCCAGTCTACTGTCAAGCCAGTCTCTGCTGCTCTATGCCTAGAGGGCTCCTGGAAGGAAAAAGAACTATGGGAGACTTTGAATTGCCCAGCCACATTTGGCACAAAGAAGCCAGAGTCTGCACATTAGGTTCTACAGCTTTGTTTGACCTGAACCCGGCAACTGCCAAGTCCCACTGGGCAGTGTCCACCATGCCTAAAAACATCAGCTGCAGGGCTGGAGAGATGGCTCAGCGGTTAAGGCACTTGCCTCCAGTGCCTGAGGCCCCCGGTTCAATTCCCCAGTACCCACATGAGAGAGAGAGAGAGAGAGAGAGAGAGAGAACACCAGGGCCACCACCTTGTGGGTCTGGCTTATGTGGGTCCTGGGGAATTGAACCCAGGGCCTTAGGCACCAGAGGCAAGTGCCTTAACCGCTGAGCCATCTCTCCAGCCCAACAAACAAATATTTTTTAAAAACATGCTTTAAAGATCCCATGCATCAAGTTGGCTGTGGTAGTGCATGCCTTTAATCCCACACTCAGGAGACAGAGGTAAGAGAATAGAGGCCAGTCTGGGACTACAGTAAGTTCCAGGTCAGTCTGGTCTAGAGTGAAACCCTATCTCAAAAAATAAAACAAAAATAAAAAAGATCCCACCCTCTGCTAGCTAGCCCTCTTACACTCTGAAGGGACATTAGAAATAACATGACTGGTAATTCCAGTTCTTAGGAGGTTGAGGCAGAATGATCACAAGCTTGAAGCCAGCCTGTACAATAGCAGACCTTATCTTTAAAATGAAAACACGCTGGACGTGGTGAGTACCTTTAATCCCAGCAGAGTTAGGATTGCCATGAGTTTGAGGCCACCCTGAGACTACACATAGTGAATTCCAGGTTAGCCTGGGCTAGAGCCAGACCCTACCTTGAAAAACCATCTTAAAAAAATGAAACCAAAAACAAAATCATCCAAAAGGGATGACGTCAAAGTCATAGGTCATGAGATTTTGTATTCTATATGACATCATATAGTAAACGGGGAATGTTCAGACAGGGAAGAACACGATATGCAAAGACTCATGAAAGAGAAAAAGGGAAGAAGCCAGAGGCTGTGTGATAGGAGAACCTTGGACCCTGGGTTTCCTTCTTACTACCTCATCCCACACTTGCTCTCATTGCCCACGACTGGGTCATAACCGAGCAAGGACTTGGGGGCCTCCAAATGTCTGATCAACCCTCTTCCCCGGGGCTGTGGGGACGTGCGGGTGAAGCTGCGAGCCGAGCGGAGAGAATGGAGGGCTGAATGCGGAGAGCTTGGGCTGGGGTCAACGAGAAGCTTGCTGCGGAGAGAGCGGGGCCCGCCCCGCCGCGCTCCACGGAGTCCCGAGTGGCCGCCAGGGGGCGCGGCGCGGCGCTCCAGTGCGTGGGCTGACCCGCTTCCAGGGGCGGGGCTCCGGCGGGCGGGCGGGCGGGCGCGCGCGCGCACGCGTGGCGAGTCACGGGGCGGGGCTGGGCGGGGCGAGCGCGGCGCGGCACCCGGGGCCTGGCGTCCGCCGGCACCTGCTTCCTTCGCCGCCGCGTCCCCAGCACCGGCTCGGCCGGGCCCCAGCCCTATGTACCGCGCGCTGTACGCGTTCCGCTCGGCGGAACCCAACGCCATGGCGTTCGCAGCGGGCGAGACCTTCCTGGTGCTGGAGCGCAGCAGCGCGCATTGGTGGCTGGCGGCGAGGGCGCGCAGTGGAGAGACCGGGTACGTGCCGCCTGCCTACCTGCATCGCCTGCAGGTGAGTGTGACCTTCCCGGGCCGCCTCCGCAGCCCCTGAGACTGAACCTTGACCAGACCCTTGGTGACTTGAGGCCAGGACTTCTAGAAGACGGAGAGTTTGAGCACCTGATCCTATGTCCCAAGACCCCTAGAGACATACCCCAGGGGTTATCCAGTCCCCCCAAATACCACACCCTTGACATCCAATCGTAGACCTACCAAAAGCTCAGCTCTGGGACAGAGACTGGTACTACAGGCTCCCCAGTATTCCCGTATCAATCCTGGATAGGATTCTAGAGGAACTGCAGTCATTACCCAAATCCCTGAGACCCAAAAACCCTTAGTATTCCCCTTCCTTGAGTTGGTAGGATTACATATTTTTGCCTCTCCCACCCCCTCCATTTGAGCCACCACCTTTACCACTGTGCCACCGTATACACCTGTTTCCGCAACCATCCTCCAGTTTCTCAACCTACACACACATACACTTGAACCCCCAAAGCCATAGAGACTTCCCCACCCCCAAGTGATCCCCAAGTCCTGAGATCTTACTATCTCGCTGACCTCTCTTATCTACTAAGCACTTTCCAAGAACCATTCCCTCAGCCCTCTTTGACCCAAGGACCCTGGTCCCTGCTGACACCCCCTGGTACTACTTCCCCTTTCTCCCCATATCCCTCAAACCATAGGCCCTGACTTCTCTGATTCCCCTCCTCTGAAATCTGGGGAGTTCCATCCTTCCTTGTCCCCAGCCTGGAATGGAAGTTGTTCCCATTGTGAGGAAGTGAGCCCTCCCCCACTCCCTTGTCAGACGATGGCCCCATTTCCTTCTTGTGGATGCTGCAGTCCCAATTCCTGTTCCCCCAAGAGTAGCCATGCTGCAGATACTGGGGTGCAGTGTCTCACCACAGTGGGGAAGGAGGGCCTAGAGCTGGCTGGCGTATGTCAGACACTCCTGCCCTATGCTAGCCCCTAGCCTTTAGGAAACATCCTGTCCCCACCCAGCTTGGGACAAAAATAATGGGATAAATTTGGAAATGTTATCTGCTTTTACCAGAAGAGAGATGTATTGTGGGCCCTAGGGGCCTATTTGCAGACCCCCAACCTGGTCCTATCTAGGGTTTTTGGGGTTAGAGATATTAGGTCATCTGGAACTGTAGTGTGTCATACCTAGACTCTTCTGGGCCTGGGGTCTTGTCCCAGGCCTCTGGGGGAAGTCCTGCCTCTTCCTAGGGCCTGTGCCCTAGCCAGGATCAGTGAGGCCGAGTGTTTGGGAAGTGCTGGAGTTTTCTGTCACTCTCTATGGTTTCTTTCTGCATACTCCTTTTGTCTCAGATTCCCTGACTGCACATCTCATCTCGGTGCCATTCTGATTCTGTTGTTTGCCTTTCTTTCTTGATTCCCCCACTCTGTCTCTGTAACTGATCTATCTGCTTTTATTTCTTTATTTTTTTGGTCTCTGTGTATAATGTGTGTGCATATTCATGTATGTGAGTGTGGGCACACACTTGCCACAGTACACTTGTGGAGGTCAGAGGACAGCTTCAGGTGTCTGCCCCACTTTGGTTGAAGCAGAGTTTATTTTTTATTTATTTATTTATTTTGGTTTTTTGAGGTAGGGTCTCGCTCTAGCCCAGGCTGACCTGGAATTCACTATGTAGTCTCAGGGTGGCCTTGAACTCATGGTGATCCTCCTACCTCTGCCTCCTGAGTGCTGGGATTAAAGGCGTGCGCCACCACGCCTGGCTTTTTTAATTTAATTTTATTTATTTTAATTTTTAAAAAATATTTGTTAAAAAAACAAAAATATTATTTGTTTGTTTGTTTGCAAGGAGAGAGAGAGACAAGCTGGGCATGATGGCACACGTCTTTAATTCCAGCACTTGGGAGGCAGAGGGAGGAGGATCACTGTGAGTTCAAGGGATCACTGTGAGTTTGAGGCCACCCTGAGACTACATAGTGAATTTCAGGTCAGCCTGAGCTAGAGCAAAACCCTACCTCTAAAAAAAGAGAGATAGAGAAACAGAGAGAAATGGGTATACCAGAGCCTCCTGACCATGCAAATGAACTCCAGATACATGTACCACTTTATGCTTCTGGGTCTTGGGAATTGAACCTGGGCCACTGGCTTTGCAAGCAAGAGCCTTTAGCCACTGAACTATCTCCCGAGAGCCTGAGGCAGGGTCTTTTAATATTCAATGCTGCATTCACCAGGCTAGCTGGCTGGTGAACTTCTGGGAGATTCTCCTGTCTCTACCTCTCTTCTTGCTGTAGGCACACTGGGATCAAAACTGCTACAGCCTGGCATGATGGCACACTCCTTTAATCCCAGCAGAGCTAGGAGACAGAGGTAGGAGAAATACCATGAGTTTGACACCAGCCTGGGACTACAGAGTGAGTTCCAGGTCAGCCTCGGCTAGAGTGAGACACTACCTCAAAAAAAAAAAGTATATATATATATATATATATATATATATATATATATATATATATATATATCCAACGGTGGTGCACACCTTTAATTCCAGCACCTGAGAAGCAGAGGTACGAAGATTGCTATAAGTCTGAGACCAGCCTGGGACCATAGAATGAGTTTCCAGGTCAGCCTGGGCTAGAGGGAGACCCTGCCTTGAAAAAAAAAATCTAACAAAACAAAGCAGCAAACAAACAAACGGAACACTCTGGAGTGGGTTCTCCTCTGCTGTGGAGCTCCTGTGTAGCCTGGTATCACAAATGTTCCCCATACCTCACCGTGCCGGGCAGTGGACTAGAGCAGATGGACCCCTGGGTTGTTGCAGTTGACAACACAAACCAAGAACCAAGAGTAGGTCTGCTTCTCACATCTCTTAATTCTTTGTTTTGAGGTAGGGTCTCACTCTAGCTAGGCTGACCTGGAACTTAACAGTGATCCTCCTATCTCAGTTTCCTGAGTGCTGGGATCAAAGGCATGCTCATGTCTCTTATTTACCACAAACACAAAGATGCTTTTCTGGTCAGGTCTGATAGGAAGGAGGTTTTTGGCCTATTCTTTTGTGTGTGTGTTATTTATTTGCAAGCAGAAAGGGGGTGGGGGAGAATGGGTGCACCAGGACCCCCAGCCACTGCAAACTAATTCCAGACACATGCGTCCCTTTTACACATCTGGCTCTATGTGGGCACTGAGGAATCAAAATCGGGTGGCCGGGCTTTGCAGGCAAGTGTATCAACCACTGAGCCATCCCTTCAGCCCCTTTTGGCCTATTCTTGACTCCTAGGGCTGGCAAAGAGCTCCATGGGGACAAAGCTGATCTGGGATATGACCTTGGTTTTTTGAAGGATCAGCAACATTGGTTGACTGATTAAGATTCCAGACACTGTAGTCTTCCTACCCCGCATCTCAGCCATGCCTCTGAGCCAAGCCCAGGGATAGTCTGAGTGTGCATTCCTGGCCCCAAGCAGGGATCCCTATGGTGACATCGTGGAGTTTTAAGTCTGCTTTAGTATTGAGGACTTGAGAGTCTCTGGGTTTCTACTTTGGACTATTTTGAGTATCCTCAGTGTCTGTCTTCATTACCCTTGTGTAGGTTGTCAGCTGGCTGTGGAAGCAGCACTCTTGCTCATCTCGCCACTTCCTCTGTGGTTTCACCTGGGCCCTAGATGATGTGTTGGGGTGGTTCATCTCCTTGCCTGGGAGTCAGCCATCATTTCAGTCTTGGTAGAATTGGGTTTTCCACGGTTCTCACTGCCTTCTGAAAAATACAAACAGATTCTCCAATGGAGAGTAAGATCAGCATAGGTTAAGTGGGAGAAGCATTATTAATTTGGAGAGATTTTAATGGCTGTAGCCTTTCTTTTGGCCCATGGTTAGTGGGGCTTCTCCTTGGAGTCTGGGTTCTTGGTCTCCATAGGAATTTGCCTTGGATCCCAGTTCCAGCTCAGGGTTCCTTGCCACTGAGTGGATCTCTTTGCTAATCAGAGAGCCTTGCTCCTTGAATAATAAAGTTTGAGAATCTCATTCCAGGGCTGGGGGATGGCTCAGTGGATAAGAGTGTTTGCCACACAGCACGGGGGCCTGAGACTGCCTGGGTTTGACTTGCCATTAAACAGTTGGGTGTGGCTGCACATGCCTATAACCTTAGTTCTGTGAGGAGCAAAGAGACAGTGTTGCTGGGGCTTGCTGGTCAGACTGACTGACTGAAAACAGAAGCTCCAGAATCAGTGAGAGACTCTGTCTCAAGAAAACAGTGGGTGAGCAATAGAGGAAGGCATTGACCTTCACCACTAGCCCCCTCCCAGCTTTCGTGCTGCATGCACACATCTGTGCGCACACAAAAAAAGAACCTTATTCCATAATCCAGTTTGGATCTCTGTGCCCATGTCTGGCATTCTAGGCTTTGGCTGTAGTAGTCCTCTGCCTAGTTTCAGCCCCAGCTGAGTCTGAGCTTATCATCCCCACTTGTCTCCCAGGTCTAACTGTCCAACTTCCCTTAGGGTCTCGAGCAGGATGTCCTCCAAGCCATTGACCGGGCCATCGAAGCTGTACACAACACAGCCATGCGGGATGGTGGCAAGTATAGCCTGGAACAGCGTGGAGTCCTCCAGTGAGTGTTGGGAGCACAGTGTGGGTGGGGTCCTTCAGTGGGGACCATAGATATGCAGGGGTAATACTGGGGTTCAAACGGGGTACTGCAGGGTGTGGTGGAGCATGGGGAAGAGAGAAGTATGAGGGGCCTGCACTGTGAGATCCCAGTATCCCATAGGGACCAAGTGATGACTTTGTGAGTTGGGAGGGGCAATTCCATGGTCTCCCTGTCTCTATCAGGAAGCTGATACATCACCGGAAAGAGACCCTGTCTCGCAGATGCCCCTCAGCCTCCAACACCCCAGCTATGACCCCATCCACCAGTGACCATTATTTGGATGCAGCCGCTGCTAGGCAGCCCAATGGGGTGTGTCGAACTGGGTTTGAACGGCAGCACAGCCTGCCCAGTTCTGAGCACCTTGGGGCAGATGGCAGCTTCTACCAGGTACATAATAAGGGCACCTTTCTACCAGGTACATAATAAGGGCACCTTAGAGAAGGAAATGGGTGGAACTGAAGGCTTCATCCAGAGGCTGAAGGGGCCCACCTAAGCCAGAGATGAAGATCCTATTTCTGTCTTAGATTCCACCACAGCCTCGCCGAGCAGCACCTGCCACCCCACCTCCACCTGTGAAGCGCCGAGACCGTGAGGCCTTGATGGTCTCAGGGAGTGGTGAGAGGCAAAGCTGGGGGAATTGGGGTGGGAGCGCCTGTGCTTTGAATGGTTTGTCAGTCTGTCCATGTTAGACAGGGCTCTAGGCTTGGGGACAATATAGGGTCCCGTATTGGGGCATCTGGGTGCTTCCAGTCTTGGTGGGGAGACAGGGTTTAGCCGAGGGGACAGGGGCTCTAGACCTGGAGGGGTGGAGGCCCCCACAAGGTGCAGGTCCCGTTCCCCAGCACAGCGTCTACTCTCTGCTCGCAGGCGGCCGCAGCACAGCGCTCTCTGGGGGGAGTTCTATATCAAGTGGCTCCTCAGTCAGCAGTACCTCCATGGACACACTCTATACTGGTTCCAGCCCCTCTGAGCTGGGCCCCAGCTGCTCACCCACACCCCCACCTGTGCCTCGCCGAAGTGCCCACACCACTGTGTCCCAAGCCCAGCCTTCTCCCCCCAAGGCACCATCCCCCGAGCCTCCTGTAGAAGAGGTGGCAGCTGGTCCCTCCCCAGCCCCGGTCCCCGATGAGGTGAAAGCTCCGGATACACTAAGCCTGGAGACCACAGAGGAGAAGGCAGCGGCTGAGCCGGTTGTGCCGAGGACCATTGGGGCAGAGCTGATGGAGCTTGTGCGGAGAAACACTGGCCTGAGCCATGATTTATGCCGTGTGGCCATCGGTGTGGTGGTGGGTCACATCCAGGCCTCCGTGCCAGCCAGCTCACCTGTCATGGAGCAAGTCCTCCTCTCGTTGGTAGAGGGCAAGGTGAGGGTGGGCAGCATGGCCAAGAGCCTTCCCACCCTCAGGCCACCCTGCTCGCCCCACTCCTCCTCCCCTCAGGCAGTTGCCCAGGCTGTATGTGACAGGTATTTGTCGAGCTCTGGCTCTGAGTGTTCCTTGTGCTGGGTGTTGAGGTCACTTGAGCCAACCCGTGAAGGAGAAGGGCAGTGGGGCTGGGGGAGCACTCTAGGCAGAGAGAGGGTTTGGAGCTATGGTGGAGGCTTAAGTGCTGACTTAGATGAGAGAAGGTTTGGTGTGAGCATTACAGGATGTCTCTGGTGTCTTTGAGAAATTGGTCAGGAGCAGGAATGGGGCCACTGAGTCCAGACTACATATGGGAATTAGATGACCTAAGGTCCTTCCTTAGGGATCTTCCTATAGTTCTGGTTGGAGTGGGTAGAGGGCAGTGTGGGAAGTGTGTCAGATAATGACAGGCCTGGTGCCACCTTGTGTAGAATGGGAGTGAGGGGACTCAGAGTCACCTTGAGGCATTGACAGAGTCCATGCCCTCATGGAAGGGGAGAGGCAAGTTGTTGGAAACCTGCACAGCCACGTCTCATGCAGAAGGGCAAAACTAGAGTTAAGCTCCTGTCTATTCCACTGTGGGCCGTGCTCACCAGATGCAGGCCGGGGCCTTGGGGGCTTCCTGGAGCTGCTGCTGTGCCAGAGTACTGAGCCATACTTTTGCCCTCTCCCTACCCCAGGACCTGAGCACATCGCTGCCCTCAGGGCAGGTCTGCCATGACCAGCAGAGGCTCGAGGTGATCTTTGCTGACCTGGCTCGAAGGAAGGACGATGCCCAGCAGCGCAGCTGGGCCCTGTATGAGGACGAGGATGTCATCCGCTGCTACCTGGAGGAGCTGCTGCATATCCTGGTACGAAGGAAGCGTCCACATTGGTCTTGGTACCAGAGCAGTGACCTCCCACCCTGTTCTCATTCCTCTTTAATCTTAGGGGTCTCTTCTTCATAGATAAGCTCAGCTCATTCTCACGTGGCCACGTAGCTCCACTCACACTTGGTAACTCTCACAGTCCTCCTCTTCTCCGACTACAGACAGATGCAGACCCTGAAGTTTGCAAGAAAATGTGTAAGAGGAATGAGTTCGAGTCTGTCCTGGCCTTGGTGGCCTACTACCAAATGGTATGTGCAAGACAAGGGGCAGGGGTGGGTTGGAGTACCAGGTACCAAGCACTTTAACTCCCTGCCAGGAGCACCGAGCATCACTGCGTCTGCTGCTCCTCAAGTGCTTTGGCGCCATGTGCAGCCTGGACGCAGCCCTCATCTCCACACTTGTGTCTTCCGTGCTGCCTGTCGAGTTGGCCCGGGACATGCAGACCGACACGCAGGGTAAGGGAAGGGCTTCCCTGCCACCTGGAGAGGGTTCCCACCATCTTCTGGGGGGTCCTGGCATTTTGCAAGGTACTGACTTCCTGCCTTGCCTCCCTAGACCACCAGAAACTTTGTTACTCTGCCCTCATCCTGGCCATGGTCTTCTCTATGGGAGAAGCAGTGCCCTATGCACACTACGGTAAGAAAGCAGATCTCGGAGGCAGGAGCCATGGTCCAAAGGCCTGGAAACTTGGCCAACCTCATCCTGGAAGGAAGAGGGTGTCCCCAGATGCTCGTAGAAAGCCAAGCAGGCTGGATTGTGTATGGGGAGGAAGAGATAGCCAGCCCTGCAGGCTTCTCTATGTCCCTTTTCTAGAACACCTGGGCACACCCTTTGCCCAGTTCTTGCTAAGCGTTGTTGAGGATGGACTTCCCTTGGATACTACCGAACAGCTGCCAGACCTCTGCTTGAACCTGCTTCTGGCACTCAACCTACACCTGCCAGGTATAGTGGGGCCCAGCTGGAGGTGCTGTACAAAGGGAGGGGTGCTTTTCAGACTCCACACTTACGTTATTTTGTCTACACCCATGTCTTCCCTCAGCACCTGACCAGAATGTCATCATGGCCGCCCTGAGCAAACACGCCAATGTCAAGATCTTCTCTGAGAAGTTGTTGCTGCTTCTGAACAGGGGGGGTGAGAAATCTTCCTGGTACCACTTCCATCTCCTGTGACTCCCAACCCCCTGGGGTGAAACTACGCTGATCCCTGTGAATCCTGCCTTCTAGACGACCCTGTGCGTATCTTCAAGCATGAACCACAACCGCCACACTCTGTCCTCAAGTTCCTGCAGGACGTGTTCAGCAGCACCTCCACGGCTGCCATCTTCTACCACACTGACATGATGGCACTTATTGACATCACTGTGCGGCACATCGCAGACCTGTCACCTGGAGACAAGGTGCCCGGGGATTGCTGCGGCAACATGTACACTAATTGGGGACTGAATCAAAATGGGGGAAAGGTGACAGTGAGTTGAGATGAGGGGATATTGAGGGGACATTGTTGGAGCCAGGTAAGTGTGGAGGACTATTTAGAAACTGGGAAAGGTATGGCCGGACAGGAAGGAGCTAGCTGTGGGATCTGGAGCAGAGTGTCAAGAAAGATGGAGAGGAGGTAAAGAAAGAAGAAATGGCCTTGGAGACTGCAAGTACAGCTGAGATTGCTTTTCAGAAGTAAATGGAGCCAGTGTGGTGGTGCACGCCTTTAATCCCAGCATTTGGGAGGCAGAGGTAGGAGGATCGCTGTGAGTTTGAGGCCTGGGACTACAGAGTGAATTCCAGGTCAGCCTGGGCTAAAGTGAGACCCTACCTTGAAAATTTGAAGAAGAAATAAAAAGGTAAATGGATCCAGGCATAGTTGCTCAGACCATTCAGGAGGCTGAGGTAGGAGGACTTCCGTGAGTTCAATGCCAATCAAGGACTATCTAGCGAGTTCTAGGTCAGCCTGGGCTAGAGTGAGAGTCTGCCTTGAAATTCCCTCCTCCATGCAAAAAGAAGTAAATGGAACTCACCTGCTTTACTGTGTGAGAGCAGAGTGGAAGCCAGGAAGCCAGGGGTATGAATGGGGAGAGGCAGTGACAGTGGTGAATGAGGTCAAGTTCAGGGTGTATTGGAAGTAGATCTGGTAGAGCTTGCTGCTGGATTTGTCTTGAGCAACTAGATGGATGGACTGCTGACGATTAATTGATGGGGGAAAGATGGAGTTGTGTTTTGAATGGGTCAGGATTGAGGAGATACCTGTAAGACATTCAGGTGTGAGGACATCAGGGAGTGAGTTGGGACTAGAAAGACAAGTTGGAGTTGTCATTGCAGAGATGTGATGGGAAGCCTGCGGCAGCCTGGTCACCTGGAAAATCAGATGAGCAGTGTATCAGGGTCAGCAGGGTACTTCACTTCTAGCTGGGACACAGCAGGGCCAAGTAAGGGGAAACCAGGCGCAAAACCAGGCGAGCAAGAGCACCTGGCTCACGTGTTTGGAAGAAGGAGATCAGCCTTGTCCATGATGTTAGAAACCGAGTAGCAGCCATCGGATTCTCCACATAGAAGTCCGTGGTGACTGACTGACAGAATAGAGGGAGGCGAGTCTGAATGGAAAGTTTGAGAGAATTTAAAGGGATTGGACAGTGGAATGGTGGAGGAGGACTTAGAAGCAGTAAATGAAGAAAACATAGATTTTCTGTGCAGGAAAGCAGAAGGGGGGGGGGCAGGTACCAGAAGGAGATGATGTGGTTGGGGAGAGCGGTTTAGAGGTGGAAGGTGCTGGCGCATGTTCTGACCCAGAGGGAATGATCTGGTAAGCATAGGGAAATAAACAACTAACAAGTGGAGGAGAGTGGACCAAGACAAGCAGATGAAGCAGAGGGAGATGGTGGGCAGGAGCCAGCCTTTCATTTTGACAGGGACAGGTTAGACATGGGCGTTGAGAGCAGAAGAAAAGGGCATTCGGGAAGATTGCTTCTGAGTTTTGATTTGTTTTTCTTCCCATAAAGCATAAGGCCAGCTAGCCAGGCAGTTAAGGTTTGAAAGACGGAAGATGGGCGGTAGTACTCTAAGAACAGGCACAGCAGAGAATCCGTGGGAGTCTCATTAGTACCAAGTATTCACTTGAGATTTATGGTAGTGAGTGGGGTTCAGGCCTGCACAACTCTGTACTTCCTACTGCTTCGACTCTGCATTGCATGTGCAGGTGCCTGGCTCTGACTCCCAGGTATCCATTCCTCCCATCAAAGGCAAAGAGAAATGAAGGGTATAGAAAACGGCAATGTATTCAGGGCTCAGGACAAGAAATTTGGGGGTCAAGTCATGGGGGCTTTTGGAATTGCTTAAGCCAGAGATCCTGGGAGTATGGGATGGGGGTTGCTGGTGATGGGTTATGGCTGATATGAGAGGCAAGATGGTCTCGGATGGATTTGAAACAGTGTGTGGAGGAGAGGAATCAGAGTATCCCTGTATTTCAGGCCTGCACTTCTGGGTCAGCAGCAGTTTTCTTTCCTAAAATAACATGAGAGAGCTTTCAGCTTGGCAAGGATGGGAAGATCATGAGTTTGATGGTAGATGTGTGTATCTGAAGTCTCAGATATGCAGGAGATGACAAGCAGGGAATTGGATATTCTTGTCTGGAGCTCACAGCACAGAGCTAGGTGAGATGTATGAGTTGCTGTTTCAAGCTGTGGATGTGGCTGAGACCTTCCAGGACAAGACACAGTGAGAAGCAGAGGACCTCTGACTGACAGGCTTGGCACCTAGGGGGCTCAATTTTTTTTTTTTTTTTTTTTTTTTTTTTGGTTTTTCGAGGTAGGGTCTCGCTCGCACTATCCCAGGCTGACCCGGAATTCACTATGTAGTCTCAGGGTGGCCTTGAACTCATGGTGATCCTCCTACCTCTGCCTCCCGAGTGCTGGGATTAAAGGCGTGTGCCACCACACCCGGCAGGGGGCTCAATTTTAAAGGATTGGCACTGCTTCCCTGATAGGCCAAATTCTGGGACTTTATGTAGGTGGGGAGATTCATTCACTTATTCAAACAGCTATTGAAGCCCTGATGTTCAAGTGAGCTGGTTACTTACCCTGGGTTTCATGGGCTAGTAGTGGCCAGCCCCCTATCTAGGGGCAGTCTCAGTACCTCCCTGGGGTCCCTGAGCCAGTCTGCTCTTCCCACAGCTGCGCATGGAGTACCTCTCCCTGATGCATGCTGTGGTCCGTTCCACACCCTACCTGCAGCACCGCCATCGGCTGTCTGACCTGCAGGCCACCCTGCGGCGCATCCTGACTGAGGAAGAGGCCTCACCCCAGTGCCAGATGGACCGCATGATTGTCCAGGAGATGTGCCAAGAATTCCCGGAGCTGGGGGAAGTCCCCAGCTAGCACCTTCCTTTTCTCCTTATCCTGTAGCCCCAGCCAGGGCGCAGGGACTCAGAGGCTTCGCCCTGAGAATGTTTTGCACTGACATTTTGAGGGGATAAGGGGAGTAGAAGGGACCTGAGCAAGCCCCCCCAACTAGAGTTACTACAAGGGGCCAAGTGTAGGATTGGGGACCACAGTTTGGGACTTATATTGGGGCAGAGGACATGTACAAGCTGAAGGGTCCTCTGTTAACTGGTAGGCTGCCTCTTCAGCATGCCGCCCTCCCCACCACACATACCCATGTGCCCACCAGAGCCCTGCTGCTGCCCCAGGCTGGGCCAGATCTCCACCCCCTGCACCCTGCCTGGTCTGAGTGCTAGGCCTCAGCAAGCCATGTCCTTGGGGTGAGGGGGGGCTTCTCCCACCATCTCTGTTCTTTGCCTTAGCTTTGCAGTGAGTGTTGCTCCGGATTACCACCCTCATACCCAACCTGCTTTCAACCCCCGAGGCCTTGGCCAGGCTGCTGCCTTGTAAAGTGGGATCTTGGAGACAGGCCATCCATCCCGGAGCCTCACAAAACAGGATGATGGTGCCGAGAAAGCCAATGACAGAATCTATTTTCTCTGAAAAAAAAAAAAAAAAGAAAAAGTAGACTGAAAAGCCATGTGTATTTTCCTATGTGCTGCAGCTCACCTTTGGGAATAAATTATATACATCTGGAATTGGGCTTCCCTGTGTGATCCTGCACGTGGGGAGGATGGGTGGAACTGATGGTCCCTCAAGACTTCACTGTTACAGGTTTTACTGACCTCTGCAGCCTGAAGAAGTGATGGGCCTGACAGGACTGGCCTCAGCCCCATGGGCCTATTCACCTCTCTGAATGCCTCCTCTCCTTGGACCCTGGGGTTCACTTGTGGCTGCACCTCTGGATTTCATTCATATCTTTATTTTTTTTTTCTATTGAAGTTCTCTCTCTCCTGGTTATTCTCTTGTCCTACAAAGCAAATATTTACCCTTAAAAAAAAAAACAGTACGAAGGGGCCAGGGATGGTGGCATACACCTTTAATCCCAGCACTCAAGAGGCAGAGGTAGGAGGATTGTTTGAGTTTGAGGCCACCCTGAGACTACACAGTGAATTCCAGGTCAGCCTGGGCTACAGTGTGACCCTACCTCGAAAAAAACAACAAAAAATCAGTGCTATGGATTGAACTCAGGGCCTCACACATACGGTCTCTCTAGCCCCTGCATAGCTATCTTCAAGTGAAGCAGGCCCACTCCCAGCCCTGCCCACCCTGAACATGTGGGCCTTGTTATTGGGGCCAGTACAATCCCCTCATCTTACAACCTCACAGAGAT
>PVHP010017485.1:0-34370 GCA_004024765.1 Zapus hudsonius | reverse complement strand
CCTTCCCATCACATCTGTCATGGCTGCTACACTTGTCTTTTAAGAATCAACTCAAATGCTTCCACTTCTAGGAAACCACTCGCTATCCCAACCCATACTGCAGAAATATATCGCCCCACCCCTATCTCACTGACATTTTGCTTAAACCTCTCACAGAGACTGTCATCAGACACAGCCATAGGACTAATAGGCTGTGTCTTTAAAGGGTTCTGTTTCATTTACTCTTTTATGTCTTGGGGAATTAGCACAGAACCTTAAACAGAGCTGGGATTCAATGTTTTATTAAGTAAATAAAGCTAGAAAAGAAACTATGGTTAGGTAGACTACCCAGAGATGTAAGACTCTCATTTTGAAAAACAGCTGGGTGATGCAGCCTAGGGATCACATCTGGCCTGAATGAAATCCTTTCTCTTTCAAACTGTGCCCCGAGAGGCAGGTCTGAAGGAAGCCAAATGGCAAAACAAAAATTAGTACTTAAGCACTCTCTAAGAGAGATTAGGCTGCACCTGTGGTTTCAGAAAGGTTCAAAAGTACAAGTTTGGACTGTCTAGAAATCATTTGATTATTCTCAATACTAAAAAGAAATATTTTGCTGGATCTGAAAAGCTGTCTTGGCTGTTTGAGGCACTTGCTTGCAAAGCCTTCCAGCTCAAGATCAATTCCCCAGCACCCACATAATGTGAAATGTGCTTGGCAAGAGACCCTGGAGTGCGTGCGTGCACACACACACACACACACACACACACACACACACACACACACACACACCTGTGCACATAAATAAAATTTAAAAAATTATTTTCAACCTTATTAAATCTATTTTACAATAGGAAAAGTTTTACAAAACAAACAGGAAGCAATAAAAATACATTGCAAGTGAGGGAAAAAAACCTAGAATGCAAATAACCACTTTAAGATAACAACTTTTTTTTTTGATAACAACTTTTAAAGTAGTTTTCTCTGAAGAAAACTAAGCTAAGAAACAAGATAGTCAAGGTCCCTGATGTGAAAGAAAAAGATGGAGCAAACTGTACCCAAGCAGGACTTGGTCTACTCTGTTTTTATCAACTCTAACTTCAGCCATGGTGCTAAAATGAGTTAACTATTACACAGTGTGAAACACATAGCAAAAGCCATACTTTGTATGCTAACTTTAAAAATTGCATTATACAAGGGTGGATAATGGTGTGGCCCACTGGGTGAGGTGCCAACAGGTGGAATCATCTTAGATCTCTGTCTGAGATCTAAGCTGCATGGGTCAGGATGCAGGTTTTCTTTCTAGTTTATCAACTGACTGAAGATTTCCTTTAACTCCTTCAGTCCATCACAATGACACACAAGTCATTTGTCATTCCTGAAGTCACAGAGAAGTAACTGGTATTTAAGGAAATCTTGAAGATATATAGATAAATTATTATTTTCTAAATATGGTGTTAGATAAAACTGAAATTTAATGAAGTCCACTTCTGTGTCCTCTCAATGTGCATTGATAAACAAGAGCATGCAATGAAAGCCATGTCTCCATGCAGACAACAGAGACTAATGGTAGATACACTGATTGATATAGAAGCAAGAATGTGCAGAAATGAGGATTATTGCATTATTGATAGTCAGATGGAAATTAAAAACACTTAAGATAAAAATGGACTTGCTAAATAACAATGCAATGGCTAAGTCATGCTCAGCAGAGAAATTCTGAATGCAACAAAAACTGTTCTTTTTACACAAATGTATGCATTATACTAAAATGGTAGTCTTACCAAAGCAATGTGAACATTCCATGACATTGAAATATGATGGTAGATGCATTCAATAGTTTTAGGGAAAAAAAGGGGTAATGAAAGGAAAATTTTGGCTTGTGTTATTTGATGCTGAGTTCAGCTTATGTCACCCAAGGTGCTTTGAGGAAAAATTACTTCAGGGAAGATACAGCAATATCAGCAAATCTACATCATTTGAAATGCAAATACTGATCATATATTTACAACAAGGCTTTCTGAATAATCTTTGGGACAAACTAGAGCCGTTCTATCATCCATACCTTCACCTGCCTCCACAAGCCATCTCCATGGTGGGATGTCTATAAACACTCACCATCTAGGAAGCACCATCGAGGGGACAGCCTCTGAGCTGAGAGCGCCCTGGGGAAGGAGGTTTCATGGTCCTGGAAAGACACACACACACAATCTCATGGCTCCATGTGAACACAAGGGGTTTCCCTCCCCACATATTATGGCACACCACCTGCTTCTAGGAGCAACAACAAAACACCAGCAAGAAGAGAGCACATTCTACTTCACATTTATGATCTCCCAAAGAACTTCTTTACCAACTCCCATACAAAACATCCCAGAGAGTCTTAAATGTTGCATCCAACAAACATATACAACTCCTGAACTGTAGCACTTAGCTTCTCTTTGCTGGGACAAATTACCTGACCAGAAGCAACTTATAGGAGGAAAGGTTTTATAGTTTCAAGGGAAAGTTTCCTCATAGTGGAGAAAAATGAGCTGGCTCACAACATCATATACCCATAGTGAGAGTGAAGAGTAAGAATGAGCTGGCTCCTAAAAGTAGTCTAGACTGATTGACCTTAAGAGCCACCCTTCGTGACACATGTCCTCCAGCAAGTCTCCACCTCCCAAGGCTCTGCAGCTTAGAACCAATGAGGCTTAATCACAAACGCTTGAGATTATGAGGGGCATTTAGATTCATACCACCACATTCCACCCTGGCCCCCACAGACTCATGACCATCCTACAATGCAAAATATTTTCAGACATTTTACCAAGCACAACATAGTTCAAAAGTCCTCAGTCTCATCAGAGAATCAAGAGAGTCTCTTAACTATAAACCCTAAAAACATCAAAGCACAAGAAACATATAATGGCACAGAGTAAACATCCCCATTGCAAAAAGAAGGCATAACAAGGAGAGACTGGACTCATAGTGAGGCAAACATTCAATTCTGCAGCTTTATGTCTGGCATTTGAAACCTACGATGAAGCCTTTTGACTCCAAAAGGCTTCAGCAACATTTTCCCCCTTTACTGGGCTGGTTGATTTTCAGGCAGATCCATCAGAGCCAAAGCAAGCAGCTCTGTTTGGTAGTTGGCCAGAAGTCCTGGCATCTCCAAAATCTGAAGGTCTCCATTGCAACCTGTGGTTAATCTTCATAGCTCCATGCAATGGCCTCAAAGGACCTCCACACAGGGATTTCAACTCTGTTTCATTTTGCTGTATGTCAGCATATCCTGAAACTATGTACACTTCATAACCCCCTTCCTGCATTTCTCATGCTTCCGAAACCAGTACTATGTGGGTGACAACCAAATTTGTAAATCGAGGAAAGGGAATAAAGTTAGACATTGAAGAGTATGTGGGATACTCCTTCAGCACTCTTCCTTCTGGCTTCTTCCTTTCAAACAAATTTGCATCCTTATCATCTTGAGCCTTCCAAGTGTTAGGTTTCACCCTCAAGGCATTTTTCCCATGGTCCCAAATGTAGAACATTTGGCCCATATTTAGTGGTGATATTCTCCTTAAAAGTTGCAATTTAAGTGGCCTAAAATAACTTCCATTTCAAACTTGCTTGAATTTTTTTCTGTGGCAAACTACATTTTTCATACTTTCTTCCATCAATTGCAATAGTTCATTACTTTTAAATTAAACTCTTCTCAAATTCTCAAGAGATAAGCAGAACACAGGCTGCCTTTTTGTCAATAGCCCAGTTCCAACAAAGTTTTTTTTTTCCCCTCTGAAACCTCATAAGCCAAGCCTTCACAGTCCACACTTCTGTCTGCATTTAGGATTTTCAAACTCTTAACAGAATGGCCCATCAGGATCTGCTTACATCACTGCAAGTCTTCTCTAGTCCAAAATTCAAAATCCTTTCATGTTCCTCCTGCATATCAGTTACAGAAAGCCAAAATCCACATGGTCATGTTCATCACAGCAATGACCTCACTTCTCAGCACCAATTTTCCTGTAGCACTTAATGAGGTTGTTAGAATCCTTCCCAGTCTAAGCTGCCATTTGCAGAAGCAAAGGAAAAAAGTCAGTTCTGAGGTAGTTGCATGCAAGCTTGGAGGAATAGGGAAAAGATCTACATGCCCTGCAGCACCTTGGTTAAGATGGAAGAGAAGAGGATTAAGTTATCAAGCTTGCTTGCCATCACTCCTAGTCTCCATGTTATAGCAGATTGAGACACTGGTTGAGCTTCAAATCAAGTTTCAGTATTCTTGAGGTGAGTTATCTTCCATATTCTTCAAATCAGCCAGCAAGTTCCCAGCTTTGCATACAGGCAGGTACCTAGTGAAGTGGCTGGTGCCTGAGCTGTTTTTCATATCTCCTGTACTTCTCACACACTGTATGGAGCACTGCTCCTTCATTGGCTGAGGTAATTTCCGAGACCTCTGCAAGCATCTCCAGAGTGGAAATTCCTTGCAGTATGAGCTTTCTTCTCATCTCCTTCTGCTCTTCCATCCTCTCTTGGAGACACTCTGCAGAACACTTTGGCAAACTTGCTTTTGGGTTCCTCAATTTTTCTGTAGCAGTTAGCTTCTTATTGCTGGTGCTAATCACCTGACCAGAAGTAGCTTACGGGAGATAGGGTTTATTTTAGGATTACAGCTTTGCAAGGGGATGTTTCATCATGGTGGAGAAAAGCAACTGGCTTACAAGGTCACACATCCACAGAGAGAGAATAGCAAGAGAAAGCTCTCTCCCAGTACCAAGTAAACTAATTTACAAGGTTCATTCCCCAGTGACACACCTTCTTCAGCAACCCTCCACCTCCCAAAGACTCTAAGTAGGGTTCTTAATCACAAACCCTTGAGGCTATGGGGAACATTTTTATTTAGACATGGGCATATAGCCAATTACTCCATATCCAAATACAGAGATGCTTACACATCAATATTTAGTACTGCTCTATTCACAGGAAATGGAACCAGCCCAGATGTCCATCAACAGATGAAGGGATAATGAAAATGTGATGCATACACATGATGAAATTTTACTCAGCAATAAAGAAAAATAAAATTATGAGATTTGCAAAAATGTGGCTAGATCTGGCATGTATATTGAGATGACTCAAGTTCAGAAAGCCAAAAAATTGCATGTTTTCTGTCATATATGGATGTTTATAAAATTTAGACATGAGTATGTAAGTTGGGGGGGGGGGCACGTAGGTAAAACACTAAAAGCTACAATACTGACCAAGCATGAGGAATGAAATGACAAGGGAGAGTGTGTGGCTGGGCAGCATGACAAAAGTAACGTATAAAGAAAAGAAGGGAATGGGATACATAGGGTGATAGAGAGTTGGGGGTGCTGAGCAGAAAGGAGAATTAACTGAACCAAGCTGTGTTTGAAAATGTATTAATGATACCTAAAACTTGAATTAAAAGTAAAATAAAATCTAACTCTCAATGTTATTCTTGTGGGCACTCCTTTCTTTTTATGAAGATGAGGAATATGTAGGAGCTAATTATTGCTTACATTTCAATTCTCTATATAAATCTAAGAGATGAATGTAGAACAGCAGAAAATTAAACTCTCTTTACTGGCCAGATAGGATAAATAGTATGTAAGAAACATAAGATATCCGTAGAAAGCCACAGGGCACCTGGAAACTGTGGGAGCATCTATGCAACAGAAAGTCAAATTCAAGTGTTGAGGCTGTCTCTGAGATTGACCGTCTCCATTTCCTTGTTATAAGCACCTCATTCTTTCTTCCATTAAAAATTAAAATATTTCTTCTCCAAAGTGAACTACTTTGCTTAGTTTCTGGATTAGCCTCTTTCTTCCTGAGAGTTTTTATTTCTACAGAATTATTAAAAATTCATTCCCCTACTTTTGAACTATAAAGCCTTCTGCTTGTAATGGTTCCTCTCTACAAAAAAAATGGCCTCAATTAACACTGCTCATCTGATAATTCTCATAACCACTCCTCTAGTGCCCTACCAAACTCCAGAAGCATGCACTTCCTCTCTCCCACCTCTAACTCCCAGGTAAATATTTTGGCTATGACTTCCAGAAGCCTGGCTCCCAGAAATCATACCAGAATTTGCCGAGAGCAGCCTCTTTCTCTGAATTCATACTGTCCACCCCACACATTCCTGGAGTTGTTGAAGCTTTTACTTCTTAGTAATGAAGCTAGATCGGCAGAAGAGCAGACCTGTTCAGGTAGATGTAAACAGGAAGAATTATCTCCTTATGCTTCCAAACTTAAAAACTCTTCCTCCTAAGAGGGGTTTACCAATGACCTGGAGAAAAAGTGTGTTCTAGTCTATAACCACATATGAACAGGAGTATTCTGCTTCTAACAGGTGTTGAAATTAAAATCACTGTCAGAAATGGAAGAAATAACGGTGTCCAGGTCACTACAGGGAAGATCCTTGAACTTGATTTGTATTAGGGGTTTCAGATGATCAGAGACAGAGACGGTGGAGGATGGCTGCACTGGTAGCAATGTAAACTTGCCCATGGAAGCCATAGGTGTGAACAGTCTGGTGTGTACCAGAAGGGGGAAAGAACGACAAATAGAAATAGCATAGGAGGAATGACAATTAATTAGTCCTCAGGGGTCCCCAATACTGCATCTTCTCACTTGACCTCAAAGCCTCTGCTCAAGCCAGTGGTTCTCAAAGTGTGCACCCTGGAAAAGCCAAGGCAAAGGGAGCTTGTTAGAAATACATAGTCCCAGTTCCCACTTTGGCTCTGCAGAAACCCTGGGGCAGAAGCCAGAAAGTTTTTAACAGGTCTTCAGATGATTCTAATGTGTGCTTAAGAACCAAGGGACTGGAGCTATCAGGACAACAGGAGCCATCTTATCACCAGAATCTAAGCAGACAAAGTTTTTCTATAGATTCTGTGAATTAAGTAATTAATAAAGGATTGGTCTCACTCAGGACTGTCAAATTGTATCTTTATAAACCTGAATTGACAAAGCTATGGGCTCAGTTTCTGCTAGTTTTGTCTATATGCTGGTTGAGACAGAAATCTCGACATGTGTTCGGGATCTATGTGAGAATTATGTTTAGCATTTTGAGATTTATTTTTTGACATGTGATATCTTCTTTTAAAGGAACTTATGACTCTTAATGTGTTTTTATAAAATATATGTCAAGCTAGCAATAACTCTGTTTTGGTAAGAGAAGTAATTGAATACGAAGAAATTTGAAAATAATTTGAAATGCTTAGTGGAAACTGTGAAAGCTAATAATCTATAATCATAAAAGACAGCTGCCCTTCTCAAAGAGTAAAATGGCTCAAGCACCTAGGACACTTTCTAAATCTTGATGCTATTTTCTGTAAATAAACAAATGAAAGCCATGCATGGTGGCACACTCCTTTAATCCCAGCACTCAGGAGACTGAGAGTGGATTGTTTTTTGAATGTCCTTCAATAGGCCCATGGCTTCCTGACATTCCTTTGTCAAGAGAGGATGGTCAGCTTTAGCCTCTTCTTTGAAAAAAAAATTAGGAATGTAGCTTTTCTTATTCCCTTTTTTTTTTAGATAGCAGAAAGTTAACAAACTCTCAAAATGGTCTGGGGAGACAGTTAAACTGTCCAAATGCTTGCTTTGTAAGCATAAGGACCTGAGTTCCAGTCTATTTCTCACTTACAAATACAGGGCACGATGATGCGCATCTCTCCTCCTAGTGTTGGGAAAGAGAGAAGGTCAGTGAGAGACCCCCATCTCAAAAGTCGACAGATGCCTTGCCAGCTCTGGCTTCACACAATTTGAGGGGGATGAAACAGTTATTCAAGGTTCCATACAGTAATCTTTATTTTGACCCACTAAAGAGATGGTTATCACTTTGCATGGTGTAGTGCTTTGATTCAAGTGCCCCCCATAAATTTCATGTGTTCTGAATGCTTGATCCCCAGCTGAGGGTAGCTTTGGAACCTTGTTGGGGGTGGGATTATGGGGGTTATAGCCGGCTTCCCCTTGCCAGTGTTTAGCACACCTTCCTGCTGTTGTTTGTCTTGCACAAGCTGCTTTTTGTCAGGTTCTTTGTCGCAGCAATGAGCAGGATGACTACAATACTTGGTGAAAGCACATTGTATCACACATAGCTTCAAAAATAACTTAATGGATCTTTGAAGTAATTCAAGAGTACTTGGAACCCTAAGATTTTGTTCTAATTTTGGTATGCCCATCCATTTTTCCCAAGAAGAGAGCACTGCTTTCTATAGATGATCAGAATGATTTGAAACTCCTAAAAGGTTAAATCCAAGGATTCAAAAAATAATAATAACAATAGGAATTGCTGTTTTAAAATTGATGGTATTTGTAGTCCCAAGCTGTGGCCATTCTCTGAGAAATTGGGTCAATTTCTGTCCTAGAGGACTCAGTGACTTGCTTTCTCATTTCCATCAGAGTCCCTTCCAAGAATTGTTTTAAGAGCACTAAATTCTATGTATTGTCTCTTTCTCTAGACAAAGAAGGAGAGATTTATGCTAAGCATTCATACTTAAAGTTGGATAATGCATCACTAAATAGAATCACAGGACTCTATCCTAATAAATCAATTTTACTAAGAAGAAAACTGGATACTTTCTAGTGAAGTGCAAGTTTGGAAGTTTGTCAGAAAAGCACAAACAGAGCCTGAACTTCTCTCAGATGTCATCTGAGAATAGATCGGCATCTCTTCCTCTTTTCTTCTCTCTCTCTCTCTTCCTCCCTCCTTCCTTCCCTCCCTCCTTCTCTCTCTCTTTCTCTCTCTACTTAATGATTTTGCTCATAAAGGGGAAATGTCATCTTGTGAAGGGATAGCTATTAACATAATGAGTTCTTCCATCAAAAGTCATTTGAGGGGCTGAAGAGATTGCTCAGCGGTTAAGGCACTTGCCTCCCATGCCTGGGGCCCTGGGTTCAATTCCCCAGGACCCACATAGGCCAGACCCACAAGGTAGTGGCCCTGGTGCTCTCTCTCTCTCTCTCTCTCTCCTCTCTCTCTCTCTCTCTCTCTCTCTCTCTCTCTCTCTCTCTCTCTCTCTCTCTCTCTCTCTCTCTCCTCTCTGCTTGAGGATGAATAAATAAAATATAAAAAATTTTAAAAATAAATAAATTTTTTAAAAAGTCATTTGACACATAATACATCAATAATCTACAAAACAAAGAGCAAGGCAATTCTGACATAAAACACATGGGTGTAGGGACAGCAACTAAATGAGCTGAGGGAGAAGAGGAGGAAACATGTAGGCTAAGGGCAGAGAATTTGCTAGTGGCTGAGGTCATGAGGTTGTAGTTTTGAGCTTTGATGTGAGTTGAATAACTGAGCAAAAATTATTTATAGTGAGCAGGTCGGCTAAACTGACATCTTTTAGGGTGAAGTGGTCATCACCAGAGAGGAAGCATGGGAATGATTTAAATAAAAAAAAACACAAAACAGTTCCTGTCCTCAGGATGTTCAAGTATCTTAGGAGAGATGGTTCCTTAGGAGTATGAAGAAAGAGTCTGTCTATGACCCAGTCTCAATTAAGCAGCAAGGTCAGAGATATCGGGTCTCCAGCCTCATTGATACAGCACTCATAATAGTATCTTTCCCGAGGAGGATTTCATGTGTTTTTGTTTGTTTTGTTTTGTTTTGTTTGTTTGAGGTAGGGTCTTGCTCTAGCACAGGCTGACCAGAAATTCACTATGTAGTTGCAGAGTGCCCTCAAACTCACGGAAGTCCTCCTACCTCTGTCTCCCAAGTGCTAGGATTAAAGGTGTCCACCACTACACCTGGCTTGAAGGGTGTTTCTGAGAAATGAAGTGATGTAGAGAAAGCATGATGCATTGGTGTTGACACCCAAATACAGACGGCTCTGTGGTGAGAGGCATTTGATTGCAAAGACCAACAATCTGGTTTTGTATTCCCCAGTACCCACATGAAGCCAGATGCACAACATGGCCTAGGCATCTGGAGTTTGTGTGCAGTGGCAGGATGCCCTGGCACATGCCCATCTTCTAACTCTCTCTTTCTCTCTCTCTTTCCCTCCCTCCCCTTGCAAATAAATAAATAAATAAATAAATAAATAAATAAATAAATAAATAAATAAATAAATAAATAAATGAAATTCTATCACCTGAGAGAAACAAGAAATAGGACAGGTCTGGGTGAGTGGAAGAAGAGAAAATATGGTATTAAACAAAGGCTGAAATCATGGCATTTGTTGGTTTGGTCCTTGTAAGGTTTGTCTTAACTCAGCAACCAAATGTGCCGTTCACATTATTAGAAGCAATGTAAATGTCTCAAGTACAGAGCATCATCCTCAAGGCTGAACAGCACCTACCACCACCTGCAACACTTTCCCAAGCACTTTATTTTAATGCTTTCTTTGTTCCTTTCAGTAGTGACTGTGCTTTACTTCCACCAAATTTAACTCGTCATGTGCTGACCTGAACTGTTAATTGTTACAAGGCTATAACTGACTTTTATTCCTCTCACAAAGATGGGATCAGTGTCTTCAATAAAAATCCTATAAACTTCAAGGCATGGAAATCAATCACAAAGGTCACGAAGCGTGAGGCTTGGAGCATATCTCTGCATGGTGACCACTGCATCATTAACCAGTCAGTGCCCCTCATTCCTGTCCACATTCAGTTTGAGAGTTACAATATGTACAGTTGACCAAGTTTTGATTTCTTTTATAAAGGGAAGACTCTTTTAATTATGATTTTAACTAATTTCTCAAATACTGCTAAAAAAGCCATCAATTTAGGAAAAGGATGGTTGAGCCATCTGCCACAGGAATCACACTGGGATCCAGACACCAAGTAAAGCAAATGGCTTAGTTCTCCACATTTAACAACACCATCCCCTTCCAAGTATGAAACTTAGGGATAAACACTTTAGGTCTGAGGCAGCAGATTTCAAATAGTCCTGGCGCAGATGGATGGCTGGATTGTCTGCTCCAGGCTCAGGGAGGCTGACCGCCAGGATTTCCAAGAAAACAAGTGGTGTGGATGATTTCTATGCTTCATCCTTCCTTCCACTGCCCTCTGTCCCCCACCTACAGCTCTGTATGGACTCATTTCTACTTTCAAACACTGAAAGATAGAAAACTACCATCAAGAAAAATATCAAATAGTTGTTGGAGAACAGTTCAGTGTCTGACGAACTTTTCTTTCTTCACTTTTCCCTCTGAATCATTCTTTCTTGTCTCATTTTCCATAAACCTGGCTCTACTTTTGAATGCTTTTGTAGTTACATATTAAATATAATGTTGGCTATTTGGTATTTTACATTATTCCATCCAATGAATACTTTATAGTTGGGAAATTTCCCTTCAGCAATATATGTTACTGCCAGGATTTATAATTTGAATATTTAAGTCTCACAAAACCACTCCAACCTTGTTTTAGAGTTACCTGTTAATATTAGGACACAATCTCATTGAATAGGTTGATTTTAAGTTATTAGCTGAGGCTGAGAAGCAGGTTGTTTAGTTAGTAGGAGAGCTGTGTAATCTCACTCCTATGTGCCTCTCCTGCCATCCACTATTCCTCCTTGGCCTCTCCCAAAGAACCACCCACAAATGAAGAAACCAAGTTTTGAAGAACTACAATTTATGATGGGCCCAGTCACTATTTTCCAAGTGATGGAGCCATAGAACTCTTTCCCCCTAGAGTTTGTGATCTCCTGTAGATAATTCTAAATATTGTAGGGGGAAATTGATCTGTGTGAGGTTTTAAGGAGGGTTAGGCTTTGTCAAGTTTCAGACAGGAGAATTTCCTAGACAACTCAAGCAAAAGTTGGGAGACAGAAACTTGGATGATCTCGGTGACCATGAAGGCCTTCCTTCTATATTCCTTAAGAGTTTTCAGTAAGCTCAGCTTTGATTAACAGTCTAGCTAATCCTCCTCACTTTGGTAACTAGCATTCTGCTTCCTCAAATTCTTCATGTTAACTATCAACTTCCTGCTCCCACATACTCTGCTGCTTGGGAATTCCCCTGAGACTCAGTAACCAATAGGATCATCAAAGAGCCACAACCTGAAGCAAAGATCTAATACTATGTTCATTAAAAAGAAAACCCAGAAGACCCATGGAGGAGGATATCCAGCTGAGTGGGGATGGGGGAGGAGGGGCATCGAGGAATTGGGGATAACGACTCATTGTTTGCCCACTAAATAATGTAACTCATTATGGACAAAAAAAAAAAAATCTTTACAATTGTGGGTGAGGTACTCCATCAGGTAAACCCCTCACAGTGCCCTCACCAAAGGGCCTGACAGACAGGTATGGTACACAGCCCTGACAAAAAGGAATCTTAGACTTAGGGGTAGCCTCCCATGCCATATGGATCATGACTCAGGTTTGAGCAGGGAAGAAAAGGCAGAATTTCAGGTAAGTTTGAATATCAACTCTCAGGGAAGATTTTAACTTCATGGAAGGCTGACCTGTCAATATACTCTTTCCTAAACAAGAACACACATGAATGGTCAGAAATGTGCTGGAAATTGTGAATTCTCCAAATTAAAATAAATGTGCAGTGACCTATTTTTCTGACAGAGCCAAACACATACGCTTAAAAATATGCACCTCTCACAAGCATCAACTGTGGGCATTAATTGTGTGAATGTAATTGTAGGAATGCAGCAACTTTCCCCAAGGCCGTTGCATAATTATCTGAGTTGTGTCTTGCCATAGCTTGGCCTGGCATCTTCTCAATCCTCCCAAACTGCACAATGAACTCGATGAATCATCCAAGATAAGGTACTGGACTCGGGCACTTTAGTCTGTTATGTTTATTCATATAAATGGTATGACATTGCTCTAAAATGTAAATGATATAATCTCAGAGGCCCTTCACTCTTTTCTATTTAAATATTATGATCTTCTAAAAGTGCATGCTACTTAGATATGTGATATTAACAAAATGTACTTGTGTAGAAAAATCCTTCACATATTCATTTTATCATTTGATATTTTATATTTTATAAGTGGAGAATCTCTTTTTCATATTAAAAATGTACTTATATGCACAAAACAAGCATGATATTCCACACAGTTGTGTGTGTGTGTGTTTGAGAGAGAGAAAGAATGTGGGTTTGATAGTCAACTAGCATTAATTATACATTGTCCATAAGGAATTCTCTGATCTACTACGTGGCATGCATATGCCTAAGATGCCCTGAATTTAAACTCAGCTCCTTGTTGCTGAGGCACACATAATTTAATCAAGGCCCAACAGGCTCATTAACCACTCTAGTAGGTTATCCAATTAGGCAATATGCACCTAGTATTTAACTCCACTTTCAATGTGAATGACATTCTTTTTTTTTCTTTCTTAAAACTAAAAGTCCTTTGGGTTGGGAATCACTACTTCATTTAATAACATCCAGTTGACAATCACCTCACTTATAAATTTCTCTGTTGCTTCCCCTTCTAAATTTCTCATCTCTATCCAATCAACCCATTCACTTTTTCTATCACCAAATTGCTTGCAAATAGGATTATGTGCCTGTGATGGTTTGATCCAGGTGTCCCCAACAAATGAACGTGTTCTGAATGCTCAATCCCCAGCTGATGGCAGTTTGAGTATTGGGACATTGGAGCTGTATTTTGGGGATGGGCTTTTGGAGGTTATAGCCAGCTTCCCCTTATCAGTGTTTGCCATACTCTCCTGTTGCTATTGTCCACCTGATGTTGGCAGAGGTGATGTCCACCCCTCTGCTCATGACATCATTTTCCCTGTCATCATGGAGTTTCCCCCTTCAGTCTGTAAGCCAAAATAAACCCATTCCGCCCATCAGCTGCTTTTTGTGTGAGTTCTTCATGTCAGCAACAAGAAAGTTGCCTACAACAGTGCCTCTGTCCATACAAAGTCCCAATTAATTGGACATCACTAATGGCATTTTCATATTTCAAACTCTTTCACCTTAAGCCTGTCCTGCCGCAGACAACTCCTAAAGTGAAATAGAAATGGGTTGTCATTCTTGGAGTCAGCTCTGTAATTTAAAGAAAGTAGAGGATAAAAATGGGAGCTATTTTGACATTTTAATGAACTCCTGGGCTGGGGACATGGTACCACAGTTAAAGGCACTCCCTTGAAAAGCCTGGTGACCTGGGCTGGATTACACAGTACCCACGTACAGCCAGGTGCACGAAGGGGCATATGTATCCATCTGGAGCTCATTTGCAGTGGCAAGACACCCCCTGACACATCCATTTCTCTCTCTTTCTCTCTTTCTCTCTCTCTCTTTGAAGATAAATAAAATATTAAAAATAGAATCCCTTTTGGTAAAATAGTCTTCTGTTAGCAATAATCCCTCCCTCTCTCTCTCCCTCTCTCTCTCTCCAGAGCAATATTGCCTGTACTTGCAACAACCACAGACTGGCCCTATTGAACTATTGGACTATTGAAGTCCTTATTTGATCCATTTCTGACATTTTCAATCCAACTCAAAGAAAACGTTTTTTTTTTTTTCAAATCTCTAACTGACCCCTGTCTTTCTCAAGGATAGGATAAATTAATTCCCAGAAACACTTCCTCGAACTTCTTTTAACCTATTCATTGAAAAATTCTTCCAGAATCCAGTCCAAAGAAGGGGGAGAGAGGAGTAGAGGAAGGAGGAGAGGGAAGAGGAGGAAAAAGAGATTTCCAAGGAGAGATGAATATGGGTAGACAGAATCAAGAAAAGAAGAACAAATCAAAAACAGGTGGGAAATACTGTATTCCTAGGACTTCGACTGATCATTAATGGAATAAAACACAGATTTGTGCTTAGAGTATCAAGGATGCTGGGGAAAAGGGATCAGGATAAACAGATACAGACTGAGACCTGACCAGGACTTCTTTTCTTGGTGAAGAGTCTGTACAGACATCTAGGTTGTTCTAGAAAGTGAAAAGATGAAGAATGTTTGATCGCTTTTTAAACATTCCAAGACTTCTAGTGTTATTTTTAAGTAAATTGATTCTTAGAGAAAGTAATCTGCTGAATAAATTGATTTTGTAACTACTGTTAAATCTTATGATAGTTCATAAAAATCAAGTTGCTGACTGATAATATTTAAGAGCACTGTCTTGGAGAAGTGGGGAAACTTAAGACGAAACAACCCTCTCACTGTGCTCTCTTTATTCTATGGCAGTAGAAGAAAACTCTTTTTTTCCCTCAAGGCATCTTCCCTCAGTCCTCTTTTCCTTCCCCGTTCCTCGTCTAGACTTTATATACTAAGGACCCAGTCCTATACCAAGCAGTACCACAAGGACTCTGAGTTTCTCAAACTCTGTACTACTGACTTTTGGGGACTTTATAATGTGAGATTTACAAGAAATATAGGGTTGAGGATATGGCTCAGTGATCAAAGGTATTTGCTTGCAAAGCCTGCTGCCCTGAGTTCAGCTGAGGTGCACAAAGTGGCACATGAATCTGGAATGTGTTCTCAGCAGCAAGAAACCTTGGTGTGACAATCCCGTCTCTCCCTCACCCATTCTCACTAACAATTAGTTAATTAATTAATCAATGGAGATATTATTTCTCAAGGTGGCCTTGAGAAGCACTGTTCTCCAGTAAAGTCCAATTTATTTATGGATTCCAGTTTAGTGCCAACCTCAAGGAGCCACTCGGTCTGCACATGATATATTTTGCAGTTACAGTTTCCTCAGATGCCATTAGGTTGAAGGGGCCTTTGTATTTTGACCTCAGAGATGGCACAGGCTGGAATTTTCAGCAGGCTATAAATATCCAACACACTCTTGTATAACCCTTAGCGCCTCGTTAGGTTAATGCAAGGTGTCATTTCTGAGCCTCGGCGCTTTGTTGGCAGGTCACTGTGAGTTTGGAAAGGGAAGAAGCCAAAGTGATGAAATGCTCCAGTGGTGAACTGCCACATGGCTCATTAATGAGGTGTCTTGGGCACATGCAGACCTTTCTGAAAGCTGTTTTTTTTCTCTTGAGTTTTTCTGTTTTTTAGAAAACAGTCAGCCTAAAATCCCAGATGCAAACTCATGAAGCTGGATGGAGCCTCCCAAACTTTTCAGCTTACTGGTATTTCTTCATGCTCTTCAGTTAATTCTCCTAGTATATTTCATGCCCTCTCATGCATAATAACACTGATTTAAAAGCATTCTTGGCAATTTGTCAGCCACATTTCTTTTCTGCATGTGTGTGTGTATGTATGTGTGTGTGTGTGTGTGTGTGTGTGTGTGTGTGTGTGTGTGTGTGTGGTCATATGTGAGTGAGCTTGCACGTGTAAGTGCAGGTGCACATGCATGTATGTATGATCATGGAGAGACCACAGGTCAATGTTCAGTGTCATACTTGATCACTCTCTACTCTCCTTTTTGGGATAAGGCCTCTAAGTAAAACCAGAGCTCACTAATTAGTCTAAATTAGCTCACAAGTCCTGGGGATCCTCCTATCAGTCTTCCCAGAACTGGGATTACAGGTACATTGTCACACCCCAGAATTTTAAATGGGTGCTGTTGATCTGAACTTAGGTCTACATGCTCATGAACAAAGTATTTCACTACTGCCCAAGCCCCCGTGTTAACCATGTTTCTTAAAGTCTATTCTTCTACATGACTCCCAAAGCTCAATGAGATAGTCCAGAGGTCTGGATTTATCAGTTTCTGCATGAAGAAACAAGATTTAGTATTAAATTACACATCAAGTGACTTTGTCACTTTCTACAAGAAAATGAACAGCACCTGCCGCCATCATGGATTTATCTTCACTATTAAAAAAATAGAGAAATCAGTACACTTCCCAAGGGCTTCTGGCCCTGTTTCTTGCCCTTTGCCCTTCTTTTGATTTTACTCTTGGCTGTCATATGTCATCTCCTCCTCGGCCACCAGTTTTGCTATTGATGCCTTAAATTCCAGGGCTCTTCTGAGATGATCTTCCTCCATGACTGATGAGCAGACACAGAATGACTGAGCCTTCTTCTGTATCTAAACTCAACCCAGGTGAACTCCTCTGGTCAATCCGTTCTAAGCACGATCCAGTTCCCAATGACTCCCACATGTTTATATCAAAGCCAGAAATTTTCAATGAGCTTTAACATTTAAATTTCCAATCAACCACTCACCAAACCCCTTGGACCTGATTGACATATCAAAATGAGTGTGGCTGAAAGCAAACATGTTTATTCATCATCCCTTCAACGAATGCTTCCTTTGCTGATCGCAGCAGCCACATGTGGAAATTCTTCTCCTGCAGCTCCTTGCCTCCACCAACTCTCCTTTGTTTTACTCAGGAAATTCTTTACCACTGTCTCTCTGCTCTGGCCATGCTAATTCTTGAATAGTCTTTCTGTTAAGCTTCCTATCTAGTGAGCAGATGCTGGGTTTATAGATCTTTTGACACTTTTTTCTTCCCTTAGAAGTATATATATTTTTTATTTTGTTATATATACAGATTCTATAGATTGCTCTCTTCTATTCCCTCACCCCTGCTCCCATTCCCTGAGGTCCTCCTCAGTGGGGTCATGGGATTCACTGTGGGGTCATGAAGGCCTTAGTCCCTCTTAATCCAAAAAGAGCTCTGTGTTCTAAAGCTCCCTCCCTCCTTTCATCCTCATATAATGAAACTGGGGGCAGCACTCCTGGTACTCAGCCTGGATCATCATTCTGATGACTCTGTGGTCAGTACACAAAAACCTTTGATGTGAATTTGCAATGCAGTAGTTTTGACATGAGATTACCTGCAACTAAACAACCAATACAGAGAGGTTTTGAAACATATTAATATTTTATGAAAAATACCCTCACCATATTTTAGACTGTCATTCATCCCTGATCTCTGTTTATATGTGCAACGATGTCATGAAAAAATTATGGGAATAAATAAATAAATAAAGATAAAGACCCACAATGAACAATCTTACACCCGAGTGACATCATTTTACAAGGCTGAATAATATACAAGTACACGAGTTTCATAAAATGAGGGGGAAGGCCTCAAATATTTTGGTAACACTACAAAGTTCAAAATGTCCAAGAGTTAAAAAGTGAAAACCTTTCTTCAAACAAGACTCCCTTGCTCTTCTAACACCCAGGGCCAATTGTTAGAGACCTTTAAAAGTTAAGAAATCTGTCTTTTAAAGGTTAATAAAAACAATCTCAAAGTGGTCTGTTGTCTCAAAGACTTACCTTTCAATCATAGCCAGACAAAGGAAAGGGTTCTGGAATTGTAGAGTATGTTCTCAGAAATAAACACAAAAATACCACCAAGGGCATTTCTGTCGTTTAAGCCTAAGATAAATAATGGCTTTGGAAGAGAGCAGCAAGCAGGCACCAACTGTTAGAGGATGAATGCCACCCAGAAAGCCACAGGTATAGGCTCTTCATTAGAGTGGGGACCTTATAGTTCATACCACAAATGCTAAGAATGAAACCGTCTGGCCCAGAAAAATAGACACGAAAATCTAAAGTGAGGAGAGAAAATTAGGGCTTACAGATTCACAGAAATTCAGCAATGTGTTAAATGGCAGGATCAGCACAGGCCAACCACACACACAATGGTGGTCCCAAAAGATGATCCCTCCTAGAGCTACCCGTCACAGCCCCCCTAGTTTGCCCCCCTAGTATGTGTCCTGATGGCCACACAATTAAATTGCTAAAATACATTTCTCAGAACATATCCTTATCATTAGGTTAACCAAATCTGTATTGTCATCTTCCCCCATATATAGGTATTAAGTGATCTGGAGAGATTTTATTTGGAGATAGTGGCACATTGTGATTCCCATATATCCCTCCCAGCAGGGAAGGGTCCAGGAGTCTGGTCAGAGAAAGGGACTTTCATTGGAACACTCAGACTACAGTCTGGGTGATACTGTGCACTGTACCTGTGTCTTGCCCGAGAAATCAGGTGGGGAAAAGGATGGCTGAAGAGGTGTGTGCAGCACGGGAGGGACAAAGGAGCAGGGAGGAGACTGCACTTCCATCAGCTGGGGCAGGGATAACTGAGGATTCTCCTGATAAGGGTCAGATAAGAGGCAGAAGCAAAATGGGTCTATTAGAGTTCATCCAATAGACCAGCATGGGTGAATCAGATTATACTTTAGAATTTTTATCGGATTGTTATTTTATGGGAAGCAGGAAATCTGTTCCTTGGGCATAAGGGGTCATCATCATCGTTGGGGACCTTGAAAACCTTTAGCCCTGAAGTGAAATTGACAGAAAGAAGAGAACGAAGCGAGAGGAGCAGCAGGCACACGGCGCATGAACAATAAACTACTGGAAGACAACATCCAACCTTGGTCTGCACTTTCTGCTTCTGGGACCAAACCAGAAGACAGACTGCTTATGTTGATTAGCTTGAGCTGAATTTTCCAGTATTTGTCACTAAAAGCATTTCATTTTAAAATCATTTCCAAATGATCTGGAGGAAAAACATCTGCAGTTCAAATTTGTGCTAAGATAGTCCAAAATGAAGAAAATGCAATATAATGTGAGTAGCAACTGCACTCTGTCTTTTCAGAGGGAAGCCCATCCCCAGAGGACACAGACTCTAAATCACAATGAGATGGACGCTGAAAGGTCAACTTCTTTGGGCTGAAGAGGTAAGAAACAAGGAGAAGTAATTATGTGTTACCTGGTAATGAACTCTCTGAGAACCAGAAGAAACTGACTGCAAGTCCTAATGAGAAAAATGGGAGAAAAAAAATCCATACCTTAAAATTAGTTTGAACAAGCTGTCCCAAGATTTCATCAACTGAACTCCCATTTTAATGGTACTGTGCTTACATGAAAAGTGCTGATTTCACCCAAATTCAAAGAATTTAACATCAGAAATAACAAAACATGTCATCTGAGATGGAGAGAATACAGGTCATTTTGTATCTTGTGCCTTATTGATAGTGTGCATAGGTTAGCAATATAGGATAATACTTTCAAAGATATAAAATACCCAGAATACAGAGCAGGTAATTTTATTATCATAAACAGGGATCATATTTAGTTGACATCTGAAATGTTTTGGCTTTTAAAGAAGTCTCCTTAGGTAACTTTAAGCACTTAGAATTTCTTTATTCCGTACTAAACACATGCTGGCTTATACTGAAAAATTGTTTTACCAATGTCAGTTTTCATAAACCTCAATCAGGAAAAAAAAATGCCCCATCCACATTACCACAAATATGAATTAACAATGGTGAAATGAAATACAGTTTGATTAGATGATTCTGAAACCTGTCCTCCTTTATAAAGTTTTGAAACTAAGTTGTCACCATTGTACCAAGCCCCAGGCCTCTGTGCTAATGAGTGTGGTGAATCTATTTACAGATGTCAGTGTTCTTGGGTATCTCTGTCCTTCCACCTGCTGCCCACAGGGCTTCATCATCTTTCTTATTCTATGTGAGTTTTAAAACTTCACTTTATTTGTTGAGTTCACTTGCCTCTGTTCTAAAAATCCAATGTTAGTTGGAGATTGGTGTGTTAAGTATGCCAATAAGTTGGCTACTTTGGCTTTCAGCAAAACCAAATAATTAAATATATATTTTGCTACTATAAAGATTCTTTAAGTCCTTGCTAATTTTTTTAAAAAAATTGTGGCAGATAGGGGTAACTTTCATTACATGTCTATTGCATGCTATTCCACAATAAAATATAAGCATTATTTTTTTAAATGAGATGCTGGTGGTTCCTGTCGTTTACATTTGGACCTAAGGCACATTCTATAAAATTCACAGATATTTTGTTCTTTAAGTAGTCACCATTACTCAAAATAGGCTAAACAAAACTATGAGTAAAAATATCAGTAATCAAAATCTGAAAGTCATCTTTATCTATTTTGCACCAAGAATTCATTCCCTATTCTTAATGACAGAAAAATAATCTTATATCATTTTCTTTCGCATATCTGAATTTCTATCTACCAAAAGAAAGAGAATCTACTTTTCATAGCTAAGTATCTATAAATTGATTACATCTTAAACAATATGCATCCACTTTGAGATATTTATGTGTGTATGACACATTATACGGGACAGAGGTGCTCCTCTAACATGACCCATCAGCATCACCCAGCAGCTCTGAAAATACAAATGTCTCAGCCCTTTGTGAGGAAAGTTACTCTACAGAGTCTCTTTCATGAAGAAGTCTTGATGAAGACATGGCAAGTTATGCTTTTGTCATTCATGGAATGGAGACTCTTAGTAGCCCCTCACCCTCAACTTTGAGAAAACATCCAACAGTAGTTGAAATGATGAACTTGGCTCTCCTGGCTTTGCTGGTGCAGGTCACATTCAGGGGCATACCATAGATGCCACCTCTCTTTCCCTGTCTAGTTTTCTACAGAAGAATCAGATTGAGGTTTAAAACTGACAAATAAACGAAGGATTTTTCACATGTGTTCTGATGAATTTCTGTGAAATAGGTATTTCTATTTACCATAGAAGTTTCATTTAATAAAAGAACTTTGTTATCTCTGACTGAAGTCTAATCTAGATGTAAAGCATTTAAGTAGCCTCATATCTCTGTATTCTTTCATGACTTATCAGCACCTTTTGAAATTCTCTAGTCCTAAAAAAACTAATATTTATGTAGCTTAACAAAAAGATAGACATGCCAAGTTACTACTATGGCGTAATAACAGAGCAACAGTGCCCTGTAATTACCCACTCAGCCCTCTCCTGCTTCAATCAGCAGAGGGAAGCAGCTGTGGGGGCGAGGAGGGAGGAGTATTGCGAAAAGCACAAGGCCATCCCATTTCCAATTCCTTCCCAAAAGTGTCCCTTCAGAAACACACATAGATACCTGGTAAATGTTTATAAAATGGAAGGCAGAGGAGAATAATGAGCTCAATGAACTTACCTCCTGCAGACGGTCTATGTACATACGGCAGGTTTCCAAGTCACAGTCTCCACGCACAACCAGGATACCCAGAGGAATGGCTATGGGTGAAGGAAAGAGAAAAATCTAAAATAACCTGGACTGTTTCATTAGATTGGCATATAAATGTGTCTCTCATGGTTAAAAAATTAATTTTAAAAGGTTTAGGGGATTCTTGCTTCTACCCATGCAAGGAATTAAGCACACCCTCTCTGTAGCTCTTTGACACTTTGGTTCCTTCTTGACTGCAGGACCCATGCTGCCCCTACCAACTGACCTCCATGTCATTTCACCTCAGCAGCCCTAACATGAAGTAAAAACGGGCTGGACACACAGGACAGCTGCTCCCAGCAGGCTGATAATATATGCCTGCATTTGCAATAGGCAGCATGAGGGTACAGCCCCAAGGAGAAGCTAGTTACTCAGGATCCTAGACACTACTTTACCTCCAGAAGGCATGGGCTTGACCTCTGAGTATTTTTACAACAGTGTCCTGTGTTAGATTCGGAATCTAGTCAAAGCACATCTGCCACCTGCCTAGCAACTACAAATCTAAACATCTACAATCTAAGGAGGAGAAGGATGAAGAGGAGACAAAGTAGTGGAGACAGGGGTGGAGAACAAGGGCAGAGAAAGAAGTTCTTAAAATATGCCCAGTTTTAAAATCAAACTGATTTTAAAGCAATAATAACAACACCTCAGGTAGCATTATGAAGACAGCCAAGTTAAAGAAGATATTCTCTGTAGGTATTGGAAAATGTCACACAGTGCCTCTAGTGGGTAGGCCTTCCGACTTTAAATATAATCATTCAGACTTGTGAAAGACTAAAGAATACCCTCTTTCCTAAAACTTCAAAAATGTACATTTCATACTTTAAAAGTACAGTTACAGTACTAAATCCACAATTTATGCAAACATTGCTAAATACTAAGTGAACCCTAGAAAACAAGAGAGCAGATTCTATGATATTGGTGTTCACAATTCTTAAAAACTTTTCTTGGGCTTATTTTTTAAACCTTGTCACCAATAAATAGGTCTAAAAATAATCAAGTGCAGGGGGAACAAAATGAAAAATATATAGAATAAGATATTTTTTAAATACATAAAACATAACTTGAGGAACTCTCAAAGCAGTAAATAAGCATATATATGCATATATATAATATTAAATTTATGAACTTAGCCATTTGAAAACAATATGACACAGAGACTAATTCTCACGAAGGGTAGAATCTAGGCTCAGAAGAATATGGAACTCCATTTGACTTTTAGCTGGAGAAACAAGGATGGTCTCAAGAAGGAGAATCCATTTCTACCTCAGTATGATTTCTAGATTTGTTTCCACTAAATGAGACCAGATCAATAGTACTATTTATGTAGGTTTCTGAAGTCCTGTTTACATAATGACTGAGAAAGCTATAGCATACATTGTTTTGAAGGTAAACAGAAGCATCAAAAGTTTTACTGTGGTGCCCAAGTGTGGTGAAGAGAATAGAAGGGAAACATTACATCTAAAGCACTTGCTTTTAAGTAGTCGTTAAAGAAATCAGCCAGACATGGCAGCGCATGCCTATATTCCCAGCACTGGGCAAGCTACTGCAGGAGATCACAAGTTGGAGACCAGCCTGGGCTACACAGTGAGTTCCAGGATAGCCTGGGCCACAGAGTGAGACCCTACCTTGAAATTACAACAGTTAAAAACCTTGTAGACAGGCAGGAACTGACCTGAAAATTGTTCTCCGACCTCCACACATGTACCATGGCATGCACATGCACACCACACACAGACACACACACACACACACACACACACACACACACGAGCACACATGCACACACAAGCACACATGCACATACACATACAGAGCACACACACAGAGCACACGAGCACACGCACACACACACAAATTAAATTAAAATTTTTTAAAGAGAAGAAACAAATAAGAAAACAAATAAATTATCCTCAACGATAGTACTAAAGAGATCCAGCAATGGAGATCCACCCAGTTAAGACATGAATGAGGATTTCTAATATTTTTAAGAATGATGAGAAAAGTTTAATTTCTTGTCTATATAGTAAGTTAAAGGTTTTAGAATTTGAACATAGCTATAATTACCATGATAGTGCACACCAAAATCTTGCCAGTGAGTTAAATGATACTTTATCTTAATTTCAAATGTGCAAATGTAAATAATACATTTTAATCAATATTTATCCATTTTCTTAAGTTAGAAGATAGATTCCATAGAAATGCAAGAATGACTGTAATCAACAAAGTTGTCCTTTCCTTAAGAAGCTAAGAAAAATATCTGCGTTTGACTGCACAATCTCCAGCTATTGGTTGGGGGGAAATAACCTCTATTATAGCTTCATGGTGTGGTTATCATCAACAGTAAAGTGTATTCTGAGGACCTCAGTGTGCAGGAAGAACCCATGTGCAATTATTCACCCCCAACCACAGACTCCATCCCCAGTAAGCAAGGCTGTGGTGTGGCAAACTATTCAGTCTACCTCTTTTGTTCTTCTTAATGATGTTTCTCGCTTCCTGTGAGGCTGGGCTAGAAGACTATAGTGTTTAGAATAGGTATTTTCAAGATAAAATGCAATGCTATATTTAAAACTGAATGATTAAAACAACAATGTTATTTCTCCCTCACCCTTTCGCTATCTTTTGAGAAACTTTCACTAGCAAATGGCTACACACAAACATCCATATTTAATCCATAGTTATTCTACAGGGTCACTTCCCTAATTTTATAACTGTTTACTTAAAAATAATTTCTACTACCTTCTTGTATAAGCACTGTGCTAAAATTACAGAAACAAGGATTCTGTCTTGGTTTTTGTAATAATGCTAGCAGAGTACACACAGGAAGAAGAGTAACTGCACCAGATCCCACTGACTGGGGGGGACCTCTTTCTTAATGCCCAGCGTCCTTTGTCTTGGGATTTAGTGCAATATGTAAAAAAATAATAATAATAATTTCTACTAATCAATAGAAAAAAGTTATGATATAAATGTAGTTTCCATTTGGGGCATTACATAATGAAGAGAAATAGAAACTTTTGAACAATTCCTGCCTTCCTTTTGCATTATTGATAACTCACTCTCAAGGTTTTCTCCATTTTAATTAAGAGCAATGAGAATGCTTATGGCCTGAGCAGTAGTGCCATGTTCACTGGTCTTGAGGATTCATCTTACTTTTATCTTGGAGACTCTTGACATCAATAAGCATCAGTCAATATTGAATCTACATAATGCAATGTGGACTGCAAGGATCAATTGGAATTTACAAATTCTAACTAAGAAAAAAAAAGCTGGTTTCTAGAACAGCATGGAAGATTTAATTCACAAGAAATGCAGCTGAACTGCATACAGTAAATAGATTTTTCAAAGATGCCCACAAAATGTGCAGGAAATAAAAGAAGTAAACCAAAAATTCCTAACAGACCAGAACTGTGATGGTTAGGTTTTGTTGTCAACTTGATCTTTTTAATTATTTTGGGTAGGTCTCTGATGTTCACAGGAAGGCAGCCCTCTCAGTACGGGTTCTTATGAAAGCTGGAAATTAACATCCCTTCCTGGGAGGGCAGTGCAGGAAGGAAAATCCAGACCCAGGAAGCCAATAAATCTGGGATAGGGTTACAAGACCCCACCCTAAGGCTATATAAAGGAGAAAGAAATCTCTTTCTCTCCCCCTGCCTCCCTGCCTTTCTGGCTTCTGGTGCTTGTCATGCAGCTCTTCACTGGCATTGGAACCAAGCTTTCTCAACCTTCCAGTCTGGACTGAACACCAGCAGCTCCCCAGGAAGCCTTTAGGCTTCAGTGCTGGATTGGAACTGCTGAGGCATCCAGCCACTTGGACTGAGCAGTGACCAGTTCCCTGACTCTCAGGCTTACAAACTGCTATTGTGGGACTGCCGTGAGCTAATCCAATAAATCCCCTTTTTGTTTACTACAGTTCATTCTTGTTGGTGCTGTTCCTCTAGAGAACCCTGATGAATACAAGACCCAATAGAGTCCAATCTTAAACTATGTGTGGGGATTGATGAGAAACAACACATTTACTCTGCACTACCCTTCTCAGGCAGGCCAACCAGCAGCATCAAGTGTGCTGGAGACTGAGACGCAAGAGCAGCAGAACAGGCACACTGGATGTGAGGTGGCTGGATCCTGGCTAACCCACTCTTACCAAATGCAGAAACCAGGAAATGGCAGGCCATCTGCAATCTACAGCAATCCTCAGCCTCCTTCCCTCTCTGTACTCCCCCAAAGCTGGCAACAAGGATCCCACTTTCTTGGGAAGAGTCTAGAAGACTGAGAAATCCAACAAACTCATGGGAAAATGCACTACTGTGGCGGCAAGTCCACCCCCTATATTCCTAAGGGCCAGGTTGAGAACTAAGAATTGAATTTCATGTATCTACATAGGCATGAGCTTACCACATAACATGAAGTTGCGAAAGTATTAAAATAAATTTACTTTCCTACCTTGAAAATACACCTTCTCAGATACCTGAATGAGGTGTCAAAATTCATAGTCCTTGTACTCCATGGAATACTGAGACAGAACATAATGTTGTAGCCCATAACCAAACCCCTTTTTGTTCCTGCTTCTGTCCCATCCTGTGTTTATAGTGAACAGACTATCCAGAATACACCCTCAAGCTTCCTCCAATGCCCATGGGAACAGCTGACCCTAGGCACTTAATTTCCTGTTGCTGGGACAAAACACCAGAGACAGCCAGAAGCTATAGTTTTTCAGGAAAGTTTCATCACGTTGGGAAAAGCCTGGCATAAGCTGGAAGCTGTCACATACCTGGGTGGAAGCAATGTAAGTACTGGGCTTGGAGCTGGGCTAATATACCTCAAGGTCCATCCCCAGTGACACACTCCTTCAGTATGGCCCCACCTCCCAAAATGCTACCCACTATGGCCAAGTACTCAAGTTCCATGAGGCATCCCATTCAAACCACCACATATCCATACTCTGCACTGAGCCTGCTAGATAATAAGAGCAATAAATAGCCTGGGGGGAAGTTTTAAGAGTAGGCTTGGAATTACTGAGTTAAGGATTCTAAAAAGTAAAGAATCATCTAGAAGCTTGGAGAACAAAAAATGAGGTGAGTCCTTTCCCTCAGTACCCACATCATCTCAGGAAGCAGTGAAAAGCTGGCCGAGGGTCATGGCAGGGCCCTAAAGCCAGGGCCCTAAACGGATCACATAGTTCCAAGAAAGCGTTTGTCTAGTTCCAATATATAAAAGCCTAAAGTCGATTGGCTTTACCCAGGAGCTCAGAGCTTCAATTCGGTTTTATGTCTCTCACTTTTAACAGTGAGCAGAAAGGCAAAAATCATTTAAAAAAAACACCAGAGATATTCCTCTAACCCTCATGCTAGTGCTAGACAACAAAACAAAATGATATAAAATGCAACTTACAAGGAAAAAAAGTCTTTAAAAATAGTGTCTTTGTTATTCTCAGAGAGTATAGAGTGGTTCATCCATGAAACAGTAATGTGGTTGCATTCAAGGAAGATGGAGTATTCAGGAACAAAAGAAGAGGAGCAAAACATAACCATAGGACAACCAAGCAGGATATAAGGCTCCAAGATAAAAAATAAAAAAAAAAAAACCCGATGTAACAAATAGAGAACTCAAAGTAAACAAATAAACAAAAGGTTAGGAGCTCAATGTGAGGAAATTGCCACAAAAGCAGGGCACAAAATGAAAAGAAGTGGAAAACAGAACAGAAAAATATAGACAAGGCAGTCTAGGGAGCCCCAAGAACAAGCGAGAATAGAGAACTCATGGCTCCCATCACGAAATGCTGAGCACTGTGGACTCTGAAAATAGAGGCATTATCAGAAAATAAAAAAGGAAATGAATATTTTCTGTATATAAAGGCCATCAGTTTCCAAATTGAAAATAAACAAGAGTGCTAGCACAACAGTTAGAGAATAAGACAAATACACTTCACTTTGAAATTTAAGAATGATGAGGACAGAGGCTATACACCTCCAGAGCAGAAAAATCAGATCACTTACAGAGAATCCAGAATTGGAAGGTTTTTTAAACTTTGCAAGGTCAAATAGAAGGGCTGCAATGAAGCAACCATTGGTAAATGCTAAGACTTGTATGCCCAACCCAAGCCAGAGTCCCTGCCAAGAGGTAAAATATGCATGTATAGCACAAGCCTGTAGCCTCCCCTGAGAGGTAGATAAGACTTGTATGCATAATCCAAGCCATCAACACACCCTCTAATAAGAGGTGAATAGACACACCCTCTATTAAGAAGCTAAGGGGTTATTTGCCCCAAGAATAGTTAGGCTTGCAATAAGTTTGAGGAATGCAAAAAGAAGAAATGGGAATCCCAAGGACAAAAGGAAATCTCCAAGGCGATAGATGTATTGGCCTACCAGACAACTGGAGCACTGTGACTCCAGACAGTTGTGCAAAACGCTTTTAACACTATGATTCTCATAACATAGAGATGTTTTTCACACCAAAGATAAAATGTAGGATAACCTGAGCTGGTTTCATGTGTGCATGTATGTGAAGCACATATAGGTACATATCACATATAATAAAACTATAACAGACTGGAGAGATTTCTCAGCCGTTGCCTGCAAAGCCTACCAACCTGAGTTTGATTCCCAGTATCCATGAAAAGCCAAATGCAAAAAGCACATGCATCTGGAGTCCATTTGTGGTGGCTGAAGGCCCTGGTGAGCCAATTCTCACTGTCTTCTATCTCTTTCTGCTTGCAAATGAATAAATAAATAATATTTTTTTAAAAATTATATCACTCCCTAATATACCTGAGAGCAAGACATAGACCACAGTTGTGACAGTTCAAGAAAGCTCCATAGACACCCTCCTCTTGAGTGGGAGGTGTCTAGCAAGAGCTCAAACCTAGGCGTTAATACTGATTGGTCAGGTATGAACCAACCACCTGTCTCCCTGCTCACCTGGGGCAGGAAATACTCACTGAGCAGATAATCCTGTCTCTTCCTCACTCACATGGCCTAGAAGAAGGACCTCTGACTCTCTAGGGATCAGTAAGGTCTCCCCAGCCCCCCCCACAGCCTGTGGTGAGGGGCTGGATTTCTCTTCCACCTGAATCTTTCCTTCTCATGATCTTTCCCCTTTCTGTTTGTTTATCTGAACAGCATGAGTTCTGTTAAAACTCTCCACGTTTTCTCCCCATACTGGTGGCTGGAAAACTCTGTAACTCCTCGTGTTCCCTTAAATAATAAAGTCTCCCACTATACCTTAATATCTTGTTGTCTATGATTTTAATTTTTTAACTTTATAGACAAGAATTTGGATACTCCTTAAATTTGGGGGTGCACTGGAATTTTTGCTGGGCATTACCTAAATTCTAATCCTCAGCTCACCCTGCTACACTAGTCAAACAGAAAATTTCAAAACAGTTCCTCGAACAGTATTTCCATTTGATAAATAGAAACCATCCAGCACCTTCCAAATGCTGTCCAGGATTTAGTTATCATCTTGCCCATTAACTCCTCTTGAATGGGCACAGGTGCATTCTCAGGGAAGATGAAAACAGACAACAATAAGAGATTCTTTTCAGTAATCCTGGGAGCCCTATTCCAAAGCATCATCTCTGCTTTACATTGAGAGGATTAGGTGTGCTAGCCAGTTTTTCTGAACCAATCATTACCTGATTTATCAAGAGAATGACAAAGAGAGAAATAAGTGTAGTGGTTTTCCTGGAAGAAGAGGAGTTAATGAAACAATTGTTTTACATTTTTATGACAGGTACATTTCTACTTTACTGTGGATCTTTAAACTCTTGCATGGTGGTATATTTTGTACGGCCTTTGATTGAATGCATTAAGGAATGCCCACATAAGTGTTCAAAGATCATTTCTGTGTATAAAAGCATCTAGAAGTGGTGAGTATTTGCAATAGTGGACTAGATAAAGGAAGTCTGCCTTAGCCAGTGTAGATAGGTGTTATCTACTCTGTGGAGGGCCAGGAGAAAACAAAAGGGCACATTCTCCCTCTCACTGAGTGGGCTGCCCATCTTCAAGGATCAGGAGACTTCACAGCTCTTTGCTTTGGTCTATAAGTCTTGCATTAGCAGGAACCCTCTTCCTCATTCCAGCCTCAAGTTGAGAGATGCCCTACTTGCTCCCATGAATCTTGGGTCTTCAGACTGGGTCTAACTATACAACAAGTTTCCCTGGTTTCCGAGCTTGCATATGACTTATGGGGGACTTGGTTCCCACAATTGCATGAGCTATTGCCATTACATAATAAATCTTCTCCCATAGCTACCTGTCCCAATGGTTCTGTTTCTGTCGTGAATTTTTGTTAACATCCATATATTTGAGAACACAGAGAGAAGACATACAGCCCTCAAAACAATGCTGCCTATATGACATATTCAGGAACAGAAGTAGAACAGAAATCAAGGATTTAACTGGTGATTCTTGGTCCTGAGGAAATTATACTACCAATTATTTATTTCCAGCCAAAGCCCTAGTCCCGTACTGGCTCTCCTCAGCTTCACCTCCATTAGTCCCCTTTTCCTCTTTCTGCTTGTTTAAATGTCTCATAATCCATGATGTGATTAAATTAGTGGGATGAGAGATCCGTTATACATGTCACATGTGTATGCTTTGGATTTTGTATTTGAAATAAAATGCCAATGGGTCATACTAATTAACTTTTTCTTCTATACTTGAAGTTAGGACTACTTGAACTCATTATGTAAATTTATGCCAAGTTTTGCATATATTAACACTAATCGTCCTCAGTAAATTCAAAATCTTGTCGAAACAAATCTACAAGTACTCTTTATCAAGATGAAATGTTTTAACGTATACATGCACTCAGAGCAAACATGTCAAAATACGATTTCTAAAATATGTATTTCATCACAAATGCTCAATAGTCAGGGACCGGCTGAAGCTCAGGTACCCAATCTATGGAAATGAATTGCCCAAAATATTAAAACTCAAAGTTGTTAGTTACACTGTTATAGAAAATGCTTAGGGTTTTAAGAAAACTTAAAAAAAAAACTTTTCCTAAAGATCAAAAGGCATGATTGAAAAGACAATCAAATAATTTCCTCAAGTGACTCAATTATTTGAATGGAGAAAGACCAAAACTCCCTAATCGAGCACTTTTCCTTCCCAAGGATCTCTGAAGCAATTTCTCTGCAGGTGAAGCTTCGTGGTATGATGAATTCTGATGAAACCAATGAAAACCCATGAAGGATGGGAACCTGAAGTTAATTCTTCGACAGGCTCTGAGTCCCTTGATGGTGTGCTGAGCTAGGTGTACCCCATCTCCCTTCTGCAAGGCACAGCACTCTGAGCTCAAGCCTCAGGGTTCAGAGAAAAAAAGCACTGGGAAGAAAATCCAAGTGGTTGAGATCATTTATTGTCCTAAATCATACCAGCTCTGGAAAGGCCAGCTAGGCCAGAACAGACTCTGTGTATACGTACCCTGGGAGCATGATCTCATTCCTGCTGTATTAAACATACATTCTCTTGGGTCATGTTATAAGGGCTTTGCTATAAAACATGACATAATATGGTTTCCTTGAAACTTGGCATGGATAGGACATAACTAGATGAATAGACATAGATGGTAATGATTACATATGAGGAGAAGGAGGAGGAGGAAGAAGAGGAAAAGAAGAGAAAGAAGGTCCGGAGGGAGAAGGAGAGGAGAGCGGATGAGCAAGAGCAAAAGAAGAAAGAAGAAAGAAAAATGAAACTCAAGAAAGGGAAGAGAAGAAAATCACCTAACATTCAAAAATGTATCGATTTCACTGTGTTATTTATCTTTTCAACCCTTGAGACACGGATGCCATTATTCTTGTTTATAAAATAAGGAAATTGCATCTCAGAGAGATTAGATGACACAACCAAAATGTTAGAACTGCCAAACAGAACAACTTGGCATCCATCCTATGCTTCTTTTACTCAAATCCCTGTTCTGAAGAACTCCTACTGTCCACCAATGTGGCCACACAGAAAAATGGAATCTCTTAGCCTTCAACAAGGAGCTCAGGAAAGTTAAAGCAGAACTGAGTTACAGGGTGGCCAACGTGAGGTTCTACTCACAGGCCCATAAGCAGACTTCCACAGGGAGGACTATGAACAGGCAGGAAACAGAGGCAAGCTCAACAACTTCAAGGTTGGACAGAGGAGCAAGATCCCAGGATGCAGATGCAATGAGGGTGTCACACGGGTCTTCATGAACTTAATTCCAGAAGAGGAGTCCAAGTTGTCCATTCACTTCCTTTTCCCACAAGCCAGATTCTGAAGGGCTCACAGACCATGAACAAGTTTATCACAACTTCAGACTGGCTTGCAAGGTGACCTTTCCTATTACTTGGGGTACATTGAATTATAACAAATGGTGTTTGCTTTTTAAAGAAATGTAACCTTCAATTGAATTAAAAGTAGATGAAAATCACTCTGAAGACCATAGACATGATGAGAATGCATCAGACTTGAATCAAAAATTGTGATGGAACTGGAGAGATGTTAAGGGGCTTGCTTGCAAAAACTAATGACCAGAGTTCAATTCCCCAGTTCACACAAAAAGCCAGATGCACAAAGTGGTGCATGTATCTGGAGTTCCTTTGCGTCAGCCAAGGCCCTGGCACACACATTCTCTATCTATCTATCTATCTATCTATCTATCTATCTATCTATCTATCTATCTATCTCTTCTCTCTATCTCTTTTTGCTTGGAAATAAAGAAATGAAAATACTTTAAAAACTGTGATGGAAGATCCCATGACTGGTTTTCTGATTCAAATCCTTACATTAAAATTTCTATCACTGAACTAAACAGCTGATAGTTAACATGATGTAAACATGAAACAAATACCACGCTAGCCCTTGAGGTGTGAAAAGTTTATTACATCAGATAAATGATATGTTCAAAGGCATTTCCAAGGATTTTTTTGTATCTACATTTCCTAAACATTATTTGCTAAGTCTAGTATAGCAAGAGCTCACCATTATTAGTTTGGTAGCTTTGTCGTGATATCTGTTCTCCTATCATTCATTTTAATGCTTAAGTATCTTTGGTAAATTTATATATTGAGAAAAAATTCACAGCTACAGCTATTATTTTTTTTGATCACTGTGTTTCCTCAAGGACCCTAGCTTGCCCTTTCATCTGAAGAGTGTGAAGGCCCTTGTGGTAAGAACATGGTGTCTAGCTCTGGATTTCTGTGAAGATTAAAAGTCAATGCCTGTAAAGCACCCAATGATACCATCCTATACTCACTACTCTAAGCCTTTATAGATCCATCAGTCTTTGCTCCTAATTCTATTATTTATGTGTGTTGATCATTCAGAAACACTCAAAGCAGTATGAGCAGACCTCATGTGAAACCTTGGAGAGAGCATGCATTGCACCATAGTATGTCAAGTCTACTCACCACAAGTGAACACATAAGAGAATCCACCAAGTCCACAAGGGCATGAGTGGAATCACAGGCTGCTGTGTGGCACAAGCACTGTCCCCAAAGGCCAAAGCCAGAAAAAAAAGCCTCTGTTGACACTAAATCCACGTGAAGCTGCTAATGGGATTTGTAAAAAGGGAGAAACTCACAGTGGCTAATTCATTCTCTGTATCATACTGTGATGTTCTCAACAAGGTATCAGTAAAAACAATGGGCTGAGAGCTCAACATGGTTTAAACACAAGGAAAGATTTAATTATCTGACACTTGTGTTATTACAGTAAGCCTCCTGTTAAAATAGAAGTGCTAAAGGGGGGCATTTACTTATTCAAAGCACAAACAAACTGTCCTGGTGGAATCATTAAAAGAAGGTGTGATTCCTCAGAGAAAAGCTTCTTAGAAACTGCAAGGGTTTGCAAAGATTGGGTTTTAAATTCTAAGTTTACACAGGAAGATAACAGGCTTGCAGAGGCTTTGCAGAGGCCTCTAAAAACACCCCATGGACTGATCCAGACTGCCCATGGAGGAGGAAATCCAAATGATCAGGACAGGGAAGAGGGAAATAGGGGAATTGGAGACATCAACACATTATTCCCTTATTAAGTGTATCTAATTATGGATAATAAAAAATAAAAATTAAATTTAAAAAAAGGTTAGCACTTTCTAAAGAGAGCAATAAATATAACTGTAGTGATAAAAAGTCATAAACAAGGAAAGAAAAAGGAACAGAGGCAACTATCAAAATATAGATAATAATGTCAGGATTAATGTGCTTGTGTAGAACTCTACAAACTGACATTTTGTAAAACTTCACTTTTCTGGTTAAGGACCACATATGAGGGAGAATATGTGGTGTTCAATTCTCCGTTCTTTTGAGTGTTTGCTTAGTAAGATCTGCTCGAAGTCAGACCATTTTTTCTTAAATTTCGATGTCATTTTTCCTTTCAGCTGAGTAAAATTCCATCGTGTAAATATACCACAGTTTCTCTGTCCATTCCTCCATGGATGGGCATTTGGGTTGATTCCAATACTTGGCTATTATGAATTGAGCTGCTATAAATATAGTTGTGCAAATGTTTCTGTGTCGAGATGTGACATCTTGTGGGTAGATGCCTAGTAGAGGGATAG
>PVHP010017484.1:0-34397 GCA_004024765.1 Zapus hudsonius | reverse complement strand
GAGAATGGACATGCGCCGGGCATGGTGGCGCACACCTTTAATCCTAGCACTTGAGAGGCAGAGGTAGGAGGATTGCTGTGAGTTTGAGGCTACCCTGAGAGTACATAGTGAATTCCAGACTGGACTAGAGTGAGACCCTACCTCGAAAAACCAAAAGAATGGGCATGCTAGGCCTTTAGCCACAGCAGATGAGTTCCAGACATATGAGCCACTTTGTGCATCTGGCTTTATGTGGGTACTGGGGAATCGAACCAGGGTAGTTAGGCTTTGTAGGCAAGTGCCTTAACCGCTGAGCCATCTCTCCAGCCCCATTATATCATTTTTATAATTGTCTGCTATTCTTTTTGTACCAAGTTATAAGTACTGTCAAGAATAATCTATGTTCCTTAGCAGAGACCAATAGAACATATTTCATGGGTTATTCACTGTATCCATTGCACCATGTACTATTCAGGCACTTTATATTTATTTAATAACACAGCAAGTTAGGAATTATACTCTCCATTCTTTAGATAAGGAAGAGGCAAGAAGATGACTTGCTCAAAGGAGTCTTCACTCGGGGAAACTAATATTCTTTTCAATACATTGTATTCAGTTACTCATTTAAAAAAGAATCTGGGGCTAAGGGTATAGCTCAGTAGCAGGTAGAGCATTTTTGAGACCTTAGGTTTGATTCCCAATACTCCAAACAAACAACAACAAAACCCCCCAACAAATTGGCAAGAATAATTTAATTATACCTTTACTTGGACTTTGCCTATATTTTACTTGGGTATTGCCAATGAGGAAATAATATTAAGTGGTTACCTACTGTATGTGAGGCATTTATAGACATGCTATTCAATGCTCACAATAATACAATAAAGGGAAATATTCCTTCACAGGAAATGGTCGCTGAGAAGTGCAGTGACTTGCCCAAGGTCATTCATTTTTCCAAAAAGAAATCTCACAATGAGTGATACCCAAATGGGAGCTTTTCTTTAGAATAATTTTCTCTGCAGGGTTCTAGTTTATATAATTAAGTTATATAATCACCTTACTGGGGAGTTTTGACTTTTTAATTTTCAAATAATTAAAAATACTTAAATCATATAGCTTCGAATTGTGCCTCAAAACAAGTTCTGTTAAAGTAGTACATTTCTTAGTCATTTTGTGGTTTATTACATTTCCTGTAACTGCTATTGATAAACTTCCTCTGCTCTACAGAAACCATTTCAGTGTGCTAGAGCACCATTTTTACCATGAACTGAACCACGCCTTTTGCTTTCTTAGCCAAATCTCCAAAATGTCGTGTTAGAACAAGAATATAGCATTCAGCAAAAGAAGTTAACAGGTAAGAACATTTTCACACAGGTCAACTGGTTTGATTTTTGCTTTCTATAAAATTTAGTTTAAAAAAAAACAAAATATTATTAGTGTTTTAAACTTAAATTCAATTAAAGAGGTCTACAGAAGGCTTCTGGTTTTGCTCTATGGAATTAAAAAGTACTCAGTGTTGATGTCTTAAATTTTTTTCTATCTATGGAAATTGATTTCCATCTATGGTATTATCAACTCTATGAAGTTTATTCACTTAGAATATTTGTTAAAATGATCTACATAATTTTTAAAAAGGTAAGAGTTAAAACTGGATTTCATGGGTTTTGACTATATTTACAACTTCCAAAATAATTAAAACTCCTAGGAGCTTGGGCCTTAGGTCAGTGGTAGAGGTACTAAATTTCATCACATAGATTGAAGTTATTTGTATTTTTTAATTCCCTTTAGTTTTCATACTAAGAATGGTCACTATCAGTTTTAATTTAAAAGAAAATTAGGTGAGTACTTACCAAATATGTTTAATTTTTATACAAGTATAATTTTATTTTTAAATAACAAAGATACTGTGTAAATATTTACAGCACATTTTAAATGCTCCCTAAGGCAAAAATTCTATGTTACGAAGTCTTCTCTGATCTTTCACTGAAAAATCATCCATAGAATATACCATAAAAACTGTCACTATATACAAAAGATGCTTACTCTGAGAGTAAACTTGAAATTGCAAAGTAAATTTGTTTTCTAAACAGAAATGCAAAGAATTTACACAGATCTGTAATTCCAAGGATTTGGCAATGGTATATGTTCTATTTTGACACTTTCTACTTTTGATTTTCTCTTATAGCCCTTGATTTTGGAATATTCCTAAGACACAACTACAGAAACTGAAAAGCAAAAAATTTAAGCTAAGACTTGTCTAAAAAAAGGCTGGTCTTAAATTTAAAATATAACAGCTCATGTTTTTCAACAAGTTCCTACATAATTCTACTTACGAAATTATCAATTCTGAATCAGTTTGAACTTGAATATAAATCTATACCTTTTAATGTCTTCAATAAAAGCACCACAAATTTTTCAGTGAACTCACTAGGTATGACAGTTGATATAGTAACCATTCAAAACTCCTTTAAGTGCTTTTATAGACTCATGGTCTAATATGGATTTTTCTATCCTTCATTCAAGCCTATCTCCAAAAGGTACTTACATACTAGTTCCCATGAACTTACATGTGCTTCCTTCACAAAGCATTTCTTGATGGCAGTTTTTCTATGAAAGCACAGAATGTAATGGAAGGGACAGTTTCTGTGTGAGTGCCACTACTCACAGCTGTGACCCTCTCTCAAGTTAATTCACCCCTCTGTATCATAGTTTCTTTATCTATAAAATGAATATAAGACTATCTTGATCATTAAAATAAAATCCCTAGGAATTTGGGGGGATTTTTTTGTGTGTGTGTGCTCAGTAAATAGTGGCTATTATTAATAAAAGAGGGCTATCAAATTCAAGATCTGTACTTCAAGATACATAATTGCTGTTATCCTTCTATTTTATTATTATTATTATTATTATTATTATTATTATTAAACTTCACTAGTCTGAAGCAACATTATTACAAAGTTTTAATTTATTACATTTTTACTTTTATTTACTCTCATATCAAAACAAATGAAGCATAAATACAATTATTGATACTATTATCTTCACTGGGCTTCTCTGTCTAGGATATGCTCTTCAAACCTCATTGATTCTCTTGATGTGTTTCTTAGCAGATTGAACTCAACAGTATTAATCAATTAATTAATTTACTTTTGTGGTGCTGGGATCAAACCCAGGGCCTTGTGCATGGCAATCACCCTACCACTGAGCAACATTTCTAGCACTGACAATATCAATTTTAAATGCTGGACCCTTTATCTATTTTTGTATTTATGTTTATAAGCACATGTCTACTACATGGAAATTCCTGCTTCACTATAGCTTTGTTAACATGGTTATTTACTAAAATAATCTGTTTTTCTTCTTTTAAAAATATTTAATATGCAGGAAAAACAAAGAACCAAGATCAAAAATTAAACATCAGGTGCAATTCTAAAATAAAGAAAAAAATATTGTTATATCAAGGTTGACAAATTTGGGATTTTCCTGGGCAGATTAAAGACTTTCTAGAAAAGCTATATATATAGACTCTGCATAAATTCTTTGGAACAATTAGCAGGCACGCCTCTGGTTGGTATCAGGTGAAGGGGAGGGGGTGTTTTAAGGACTCCTATAGCAGAAAGGAGAAAGCTGAAATGAAAGACAGTTGTGTTTGAGAGGATGGTTCACCCAAGTCCTCCGTCTTGGACAGAAAGCTCCTCTTTGCTATCCAAAACACAAGGCAGCAAGAATGACAGCATTTCTTTTATAGACTTCAATCTTCTCTAACTTCATTACTCAATTCAATCTTCTTCAGTAACTTCTTCTTATTATTACTTTCTGAGGCAGGATTTAACTGCAGCCCAGGATGACCTAGAACTCACTCTATAGCTCCAGGCTGGCTTCAACAAACTCATGATCCTCCCACCTGCATCCTAAACTTTTTGTTTAATTTCTTTTTTGTTTTTTTTCATTCCTTTTTTTCATCTTACTCTAAATTTTTATCTTTTTCATGTTCCTGCTCTATAATCATTATTTTTACTATCTTCTTTCTCTGAATAAACAATGTATATTTCAGATACATCCCAGTTACATACTTGACAAAATAAGTCTTTCTGCACTGGTTTCATTACTTCTGGAATTAAATCCTCTACTTCTTTTTAAGTGTTCATGGTTCTTTTCTAGATTATTCTGAACTGCTATAGTAAGATTCTCAGATTCCCCCATTCGGAAGTAGCCAATTCTTGGAGTGTAAACAGCTAAGTGTGAAGAGTGGGAAAAAGTGTAGGCTATTTAAAAAATGGAATTTGGTTTAAGATATTGCAGCAATCCTTAGCTGACAAGGGGAAATCTGAAGTTTCTAACTTTCTACTTACTGACATTAGTGGCCATGAACCTATCAATATTGATCTTATAACTAAACAGGGCTTATAATGATGCTTGTGCTTGGGCTACGCCCTCCTCTACTTCCCTTTTCAGCTAATTAAAAAGAGGAACCATAAGGTTTCTTATTTTAAGCAAAGTCACAAAAGAGTAACCATTTTTTGGCTGAAGACAGTTCATGGCCCATATCTTCTGTTGCTTTGGAAACTATTTTCTAAAAAAATTAAAAAAAAGAAACTCTGAAGATAACGTTTCTAACAACTTTCGTAATCTACTAAAATCAACTGGCTGAAACTACATGGATAGTGATCATCGAGAGATGATGCAAGCCTCTGTATCTATGCCAAAAGTTTCAACTTTTTCCCTTTTAAGTATTTTAAAAAATGATTAAAAAAGAATTTAGATTTTACTTTCCCGGCTCATATTTTGGTAGAAGACTTGAAAAAAAAAAGCAAAAAATAGGAAAAGGAAAGGAACCAAGAAGCCCAACATAGGTTAAAATATTTACTGGGCTCCTAATCCAGAAGGTACAGAGGAATTAAAAGATGGAAACCAAAACACTGTGGGGGGAAATAATTCAGACTTTAGATGGTTCTGAGCACAAATTCACAGGCTGTTACTACTAATAGTGATGTACATTGGGCGAATTGTTTAATTCATTTCAGTTTGCCTCCATTTTTAAATCAAGGAGCCATTCCTTATAAAACCACTTGAAGGTCAAATGAAATAAAGTACACAAAACAGCTATGATTGGTATAGTTCATAGTATGTTCTATCTAAATATTTTTTGTTTCTTGTTACCTTCTTCAAAGATTTTTATAATCTTGTTTGAGATGGGAATAATAGAGTGAAAATATAAAAGTCACATAATAAAAACACAATTACCCCAGCAAATAGAGGAATATCCATGAGGAGCCAGTAAGATGATAAGAACTAGGGAAGGTTAGCGAATGGCTGAGCTTTTTGGGTTGTGGTTAGTTATAGAGAACTTGGACTTCAACTGAAGTCTGCCAGATTAAGAAAGGTTCAGACACATAGAATAGGGAGGAGGGTAGATTGAGGATAAAAAAATTGAAGAAAACAAAAAGTGGCATAATCAAAAATGTTTAGGGAGAAGGATGAGTGTTTTACAGGTATGCAAGGAAGAAAACTTGGCTTAGAATTTTCTTTTGACAGTGACAGGGAACCTCGATCACACTTGCTTTAAGAATAACTCATCAGCAGTGGACAGGAGAACTTGGAAGACAACTACTTTAAAATTTAGACTCTACTAGGGAGAAAATACAAAGGATGTGACAGACAAGGAAAAAACATGCATTTTTAAAATACTAAAGTAATGTGTTTCTGGTTTATGCTTGCAAATCTGGCACTGGGGAGGCTGAGGCAGGAGGGTCACATGTTTAAGGTCAGCATGGGCTGTATAGTGAGACCCTGTTTCTAGAAAATTCCAAGAAAAAAGGGAGAGGGATCATTTATTATTATAGTCTGCATGTGGGCAGAGGGGTAATAAATGAAAACTACTCACATATGGTAAAAAGTCCATTTTCAAAACCGTTTATTATTGTACTTTGAAACAGGACATAAAACAGGCCTATGACATAGAAAAATTAGTGTCTTGTCATATAAACCAGAATCTAACACTCTTAGATTTTCCATTCCTTAATGATTAAGAGATAAGACTGTCATTCTCTTAATTACCACTGTGTTTGGTAATGTGCAAAGCATGCTATGCAATAGTTAGGTGGTTAAGTAGAACTTAGCATCTGCCACATTTCACAAACACCCCTACCTGCCATGTGCCTTTTGCTCAGACCATGTTCTTCTTGTTGGCTAGAATGTTTACTTGCTTAATTGGGTCTTACAGTCCTTTACCACTCACTTCTGGTTTTAAGTCTCTGAGAAACCTTCCCTGAAGCCCTTTAAGAAGTTAGTGCCTCGGGCTGGAGAGATGGCTCAGCGGTTAAGGCCTCGCCTCTAGTGCCTAAGGCTCCGGGTTCAATTTCCCAGTACCCACATAAACCAGACCCACAAGGTGGTGGCCCTTGTGTTCTCTCTCTCTCTCTCTCTCTCTCTCTCTCTCTCTCTCTCTCTCTGAAAATGAATAAAATAAAAAAAATTCCTAAAAAAAGAAGTTAGTGCCTCTATGCATCTACTGAATACCTTTCATGAGGAAACAATTGCTGCAATACCTTTTACATGCTTATTTCTATCACAGGAATTTGCAACACTTGAAAGCAGAAACTTAATCCTAGCAATTTTGGTTTGATTCCCCGTACCCACATACAGCCAGATGCACGAAGTGGTGCATGTACCTGGAGTGGTCTGTACCCATTCTCTCTTTCCTTACAAATAAATAAATAAAAACATTAAAAAAAATCCCAAGCTGAGGTAGGAGGATTGCCATGAGTTCAAGGCCAGCCTGGGACTATACAGTGAGACCCTGCCTCAAAGCAAAACAAAAAAATCCTAAAGTGCGAATAGGGCCTTCCAAAAGGATGGATGTGCTCACCAAAGCATGCATCTATATAGCAACAGGCTTACTTGACCAGCTGGACAAGTGGCTTGGTCATGCTAGGATTTTAAGCTTGAAACTGAGATGAATTTATTCCTTCAAAAATATGAAATTTGCTGAGCATGGCCACACACATCTGTAATCCCAGTCTGTGGGGTGAGAAGGGGTGACAGAGACCAGAGACTTACTGACCAATGGCAGCTCTGGGTTGAGGGAGAGAGACCCTGTCTCAAGAAGGTACGTGCTTGAGCAATAATCCCAGGTGCCTTGAGAAGGGCACCTGAAATTTTCCTCTGATCCCCACGTACATGAACACAGCATACTGCACACATGTGCATATACTACACATACTCTATATATACATGCACTATACACACACCCCAAAATCTTAAAACTAAGGCCACAGTACTAGAACTGAGAATGAAGCACAGATTACTAACACAACAAATTCTGTGCAGTAAATCTTAGTGGAATGATGAACCCAATTAGAGTTTAACAGAGGAAGTCTCTTAAATATGCTGAATTTGCTGATAATGGGACATACACATGGAAATGTCCACCAAGAAGTCATATAAATGGATTTATATGAAAGAAATTTAGTTTATATATATAGGTTTGAACGTTATGGCACAAAAGTGAGAATTACAATTTATAGAATCAGAAGCTGGGTATGGCGGGCTTACACCTTTAATCCCAGCACTAGGGAAGATGAGGTAAGAGGATCTCCATGAATTGAGACCAGCCTGGGCTGGGCTACAGAGTAAGTTCCAGGTCAGCCTGGGCTATAGTAAAACCCTGACTCAAAAAAAGTGTAGAATCAGGAACAAGGAAAAGTAGATGAGGATGAGGACTGAATTATCAAGTATATTTAGGAGGTAGGAGTAGTTAACGAAAGTGAAATGAAAGGAAGACTTTATGACAAGAGCTACTCAAATACTGGTGAAGAAATAGTCAATAATGTCAAATGTGGTGGGCAGAGAATAAAAGAGAAGAAAGCAAAGGTAATAGGTTAAGGCATCATGTCACTAGTATTCTCTGAGGAAACAGTACTGATACATATGGAGGAATGGAGGCTAAAAAGAGCAGCGAGCACATGGGTACATCAGATTGAGTAGTGCATGTAGGAAGCTAGAGGGGGTTCAAGGCCAAATGCAGATTTAATAAGAAAATTAAATTTTTTTTAGGAACATCAAATGCTATACTATGAACTGGAGAACACCCAAGAGTTTGCTTAGTGTGACAAATATAAACTACAATAAATACTAATCAGTTGTCTACTCATTTTATTCCAGACATTGTTATGAAAAGTTAAATGTAATGATTTTTAGTTCATTCTCTCCCCTCTCTCTCTTATACAGTAAAACCACTGGTAAGGAGGAAGCATTCTGAAATGGATCCCAAATATTTTATCTTAAGTTTGTTTCTTCAATTCCTGAACAATCCATTTTTCTCCGAGACAGAGGCAATTCCAACAGAGAAGCCACCACAGTCCACTTTATTTACATCTATTCCACTTGTCTCTAATTCTCAGAGCACAACTGAGAACTCTTCAGTTCAGTCAACACAATCCAACACTTCTACTGAAATCACTGCTGGGCAACCAGCACCCATGGCTTACAACTCTTCTGGAAAACCAGCAGTGCTCACTTCTGGTGGACCACCTGTCTATAACATCACTGGACAACTAAGACCTGTGGCCAATACCTCCTTCCCACAAACAGTACTACCTGTGTTCACCTCCACCAGACCACAGAGACCTCATATCTACACTTCTACTCAGCAGCTACCAGTTGTCACTAATAGCTCTTCTGGAAAACCAGTACTACAGACTGGTAATAATGTGGCCACACAGCCAACACCAGCTATTTATTTACCCAGCACCACCAGTTTTTCTATGAACACACCACCATTCATTTCAGAATCTACCAATAAGAAAGAAACTCCAAATAAAGCCAAGTATAATGCAATAGCTGCCATATTAATTGGTGTAATTCTAATCTGTATGTTGATAGCTATAATTATGGCTGTACTGTGGAAACGCTTGAGGAAATCAGTTTTAAATGATCAAAATTGGGCAGGCAGGTCTCCATTTGCTGATGGAGAAACCCCTGACATATGCATGGATAACATCAGAGAAAACGAAGTACCCACAAAACGTACGTCAATTGTTTCACTTATGACTTGGAAACCGAGTAAAAACACACTTTTGGCAGATGATTTCGAAGTCAAGTTGTTTGAATCAAGTGAAAATATTGACGCCAACCTCAAAGCAGAGAGTATAAGAGGCAAAGTCAACGGCACCTCAGAAGACAGCGCTGATAGGTCGACAATTGGGACAGCGGTTTCTTCTTCAGATGACGCAGATCTGCCTCCACCACCTCCCCTTCTTGATTTGGAAGGACAAGAGAGGGATCAATCTGACCAACCAACAATAACAACAGTATCACCTCTGCCAAATGATTCTGCCCATCTCCAACCACCTCTGGACAGTCTAAACCAAACTCTTGAAGACAGTAATTCTGAGATAAAGCAGCAATTTCCACCTGACTCATGTAACTTGCCCCTGCCACCAACAGATTTTATACAAAATCGAGATTCTACTCAGGAGATCCAGTGCCAGGAGTTCTCTATTCTTCCTGCCTCTGATCAAGATCTCAGCAAATCCCTGCCACCACCTCCAACAGAGCTGTTATAAAGTTTCTCTTTGCTTTCTAGCCAATCTTCCATTCTTAAATGTCTCCATCCTTTTTTGCTCATGGGATGAAATATATAAAATGATGACTGGCAGCCAATTTGACTTTTATTTAGAAAATAACTGCAACTTGTTCAAAGCCCATGTATGTAGGTGTTTTTTGTTTGTTTTAAGTACAATAGTGATGTGTTTACCAGTGACAGGACCTAATTTTAAAGCAGTGTCTTTTACATACATGGATGACAATAGGAACCATTTTGGAAACAATGTACATATATACTTAATATTACCCAATGTAATTTTCTTAGAAATGCAATATATAAACTTATCTTAAACAAATAAAATTTTATTTTTATATCTCAAAGTTAAAAGTGAGAGGGTTGAGGTCCTGGCATGCCCATTCTCATTCAACTCCTCACAAATGAAAATAATTTTCAAACAAGTTTGACATGAGGTAGAATATGAGATTAAATATCTACTCCAAGATTTATATTAATACTTCCAGTGTCAAATAAATATTCCAATTTATAGTGATAAGAGACTAAACTATATGTTTGAGAATAGAAAATCTTCCCTTTTTTATCTCACTGGAAATAGTAAAACAATCTTAACCATCAAACTGGAGGGAGGTTTGGTTAGAGACATTCACTTTGAAAAATATGAGTGTGCTCTATAAAACAATGGGCATTTTTCTAGCATAATGAGGGAACACAAAATTTAAAGCTAGTCTACTTGAAAAGGCCCCTCTTTATATGCCTTAAGTACCCAAACAAAATAAAGTGTTTAAAAAATATTTTATTTAATTGCAAGTAGAAAGATACAGAGAGAAAGAGGAGAGGGAGAGAGAGAGAGGAAGGGAAGAGAGAGAGAGAGAGAGAGAGAGAGAGAGAGAGAGAGAGAGAGAAAGAGAGAGAAAGAGAGAGAAAGAGAGAGAGAAGGAAAGAGAATGGGCACAAGCCAGTGCTTCTAGCCACTGCATCCATTCGGTGTATCTGGCTTACGAGGTACTGGGGAATCAAGCCTGGGTCCTTAGGCACTGGAGGCAAGTGCCTTAACCATTGAGCCATCTCTCCATCCAGCCCCAAAATAAAGTCTTAAGCAGGTAGGAAGGGAAGGAGGGAGATAAGGATGGAGGGAGGGAAAGAAGAAGGTAAGTAGAGAGGAAGGGACATATTTTCTGTCATTATATATTTAAACCCATTTTAAACTACTAGAATTACATCTTTAACTATTACCTGACAACTGATAAATGTGAGACAGAGTTTGTCAAAGTGGAGTGGATTGCGGGCACTGCCTATTCTTGTGCAGATGTCAGCTGGTGTTTACAGACACATTCCTTTGGCTGACAAGCACATAACTTTCTCCTTATCCTTACTTGAACTGCAGGGGAAAAGAGTAACTCAAGGAGAAATGGAAAGCCTTATTGGTAGCTTAGTGTCAGATAACCTCTCAGAGTTTTGGGATTTTTCAGAATGGAATATAGTATTCATTTGTTGCACTAGTGTTCAAAATAATAACAAAGTCCTAGCTGTAATAAAAACAAGCTTTTGGGCACTGGAATTTTATATAGATTGAAGCCACCCCTTACTGTCAACCCTTGTGTTTGCAGAAGCACTTTGTTGAGTGACTGATTTCTCCTAAGCATGAAGTTTTCCAGCACATTACATTGTTTCTCTTTTGTTTTCCATATAAAATTTTCTTCAATGCATTTTCAAACTTAGTACTTTTAAAAAACATTTATTTATTTATTTGCAAGGAGGGAGGAAGAAGACACACAGAGGGGGGGGCGAGGGAGAGAGAGAGAGAGAGAGAGAGAGAGAGAGAGAGAGAGAGAGAGAGAGAGAGAGAGAGAGAGAATGAACCAGGTGTTCTAGGGCCTTTAGACACTGCAAATGAACTCCAAATGCATGCACCACTGTGCATCTGGCTTTATGTGGGTACTGGGGTTGTTGGGGTTTGCAAGCAAGTGTCTTAATTGCTGAGCCAGCTCTCCAGTCCCAAACTTAGCACTTAAAATTTACTTATTTGTAAGGAAGGAAGGAGGGAGGGAGGGAGGGAGGGAGGGAGAGAGGGAGGGAGGACTGTAAAATGAACTCCAGATGCATGTGCCACTTTGTGCATCTGGCTTTACAGGGTATTGGAGAACTGAACCAGATTTGTTAGGCTTTGTGAGCAAGTGCCTTAACCACTGAACCATCTCTCCAGCCCCAAACTTAGCACTTTTAAGGCTAATTTCTCTAACAACACTCAAGAGTTTGAGACTTTCTCATTATTCTTTTGAATTTTAAGTATTTTAGATAGGGTAAAGAGACTTAATGTTTTTGTATTTGATCAAATCTTTGACATGTCTTGAATCATCATAACACCTTCTCATTTCACATATGAGTTACCTAAAGGACTTTCCCAAAAATTTGCTCCTTAAAAACAAAAAAACAAAACAAAACCTTCTTTCCTAACCTCTTAAAGGATGGGGACTGGGAAATATTTTTTAGATAACATAGGAGCTAATGCTCTGGCATAGACTTGCCTGCGTTTTCTAAAACTACAGTAGCTTTTCTCCTTTCTTTGTGCAACAGATACTGGCAACAGCTCGATTTTTTGTTTTTATTTAAAGAAATTCTCTGCTGGGGGGGGGAAGAGTGGGGAACAATTCACATGTACTACATGCAATTTCCCCTACTGAGGTCAGTGGAAGCTGAATAGCACAACAGTGGAAACTCTTGCTTAATCCTCAAGAAGAAATGGATTCTAATAAAATGATAATACAGGAGAGAAAAAAATGCTTGAGTGGGGAAAAACAAAAACAAAAACAGGGACAAGATTAAAGTATTAAGATCCAGAAGAAAGGTAGGATCTTGCAGAAGGACAAGGCATTGGAAATAAAACAGACTGAACTTCATACTACATGCCAGTCTGCTTTCATCAGATTTGCATTAAGGGCTTTGAAGACCATCTAGCTAAACCCCTTTTAGCTGCCAAGGATCAGAACCAGGGAAAGTAAGTGACTTGCTTAGAAGCAGTACTAAGAGCTGAGCTTGCTCTATAATTGTTGGTCCAAACTTCTCTTCACTAAAATAGAATCAAAGTACACCAGAGCCAGGCGTGGTGGCGCATGCCTTTAATCCCAGCACTTGGGAGGCAGAGGTAGGAGGATGGCTGTGAATTTGAAGGCACCCTGAGACTACATAGTGAATTCCAGGTCGGCCTGGTCTAGAGTGAGACCCTGCCCCAAAAACAAAGCAAACAAATAAAAAAGAGAGCCCCTGTTTTCCCATGAAACCTCACATGAATCACACAAGTATTGGTGATGGTGGCAAAAAGCCATTCATTGTTATTACTTAATTCTGATCAAAGATAAAAATAGCAAAATAGTTGAGAACCAATAATTAAAATGCAATGCATGGTTAAACAGAAAATGAAACAGATCAGAAACTTCAGAAATACTCAAATAACAAATCATTAGGAATGATTTTTAGAACAATTGGATATATATTTAGAAAAAGGTAAAATTGGGGCTGGAGAGATGGCTCAACGGTTAAGGCACTTGCCTCCAGTGCCTAAGGCCCCGGGTTCAATTCCCCAGGACCCACATATGCCAGACCCACAAGGTGGTGGCCCTGGTGCGCGCTCTCACTCTCTCTCTCTCTCTCTCTCTCTCTCTCTCTCTCTGTGTATCTCTTTGCTTGAAAATGAATAAATAAAATATTAAAAAAAAGAAAAAGGTAAAATTGGATCTAAACTTCACATTATTTTAGAATTAAGTACCAAGTAATCCAGATATATAAATATAAATATAAAGTATGACTTTTCACATACAAGAAAATATAGGTGGCTGGGAAAGAAGGCTCAGTGGCTAAAGGTGCTTGCTTTTGCTTGCAAAGCCTGCCAGATCAGGCTGAATTTTTAATCTATCCATGTAAGCTAGACACAGAAAGAGGCACAAGCATCCCCTGTATACTTGCAGCAGCAAGAGGTCCTGGCACAGAAATGGTACACCTTCCAGCAGGTTGTTGGCTATAGAGGCTCCTGATGTCCCCAAAACATGAAAGGCCATTACCAAGGCTCTTGGTTGCCCACTAGACCTAGATGGTAAGACCCTATTCCTTTAAAATCCCACATGTTTGGGCTATAGGTCATTGAGAAATCAAGTTGGAGACTAGCTGTCAGGATGCTGGAAAGATATTCAGCCTGTTGGGGGTGAAAAGTAATCAGTGGTCTTAACCAGCTGTGGATCATGCGAACTTTATGGCTGGGCAGCCAGGCCAAATATACTTACTGGTACAATGGTGGCATGCCTATTATAGGGGAAGCCAACTGCTCTCTGTAGACCTGAGGCCTGCTCTATGGGAGAGAATTCATGCCTGGTACCGAAAACCTAACAAAAAGCCTATGGCTGGGGAGGTCATAAGCCCTAGAGAGAAAACTACTACTGTTGTCTGACTAAATGGCTATGTTATGCCCACCAAACTGCCCTCTAAATACTTATGTTTATGCCCATATATTAATGTTACTCTCACTGTTGGCTAAAGAAGCTTCCATTTTCAAGTGGTGGTAACCACAGAAGAGATTCAAAAGTCACCGAAGTGCTGAGAAGTAGTAACAATGGAGTGTTCAGCACTGAGACAGTTCTATCACACCTTCCAAGGCTCAGGGACTATTGAAGAAGAGGTGGTAGAAAGAATGTAAGAGCCAAAGGAAGGGGAAGAGTTTTTAGTAATACTGTCTTCCAGATTAAGAGTGGCCATGGTATTTATGACCTCACAGTGACTGATGCTACCAAAACCTGCATAATAGGAGGGGAAAAATGATGACATCAAAACAGGAGACTACTTGGAAAGAAGGAATTCACTGGAGGGGGATTCAGGAGAGGGGAAGGGGAGGGTAGTAGAAGGGAATTATGATCATGGTATATTGCCTATATGTAGGAAGGTTGTAAGTTAGTTTATTTATTTAAAAAATAAAAATTTAAAAAGTGGCAAGAAGAAATAAACATGCAAGCTAGCAAAAAAAAAGGAGAGGAAATGTGTGCAGGGTACACACACACACACACACACACACACACACACACACACACATGCTTTCTTTTAAAAGATAAGACTGAATTATTTTAAAAGGGAAAAATATCTTCCTAGTTGAGGCTCTAAATTTAGAAACAACAAAAAGAAAAGTGGGCTGATAAGATGGCTCAGTAGGTCAAAGTGTTTGCTGTGCAAGCACCCCAACTTGAGTTTGACCCCCAGAACTTATATAGAGCTGGACAGAGTAGCAAGCAACTTGTGATGCCAGGCCTCACAATGAGATGGAGGCTAAGGCAGGAAAATCCTCTGGAAGCTCATGGACCATGAGCTTGGTGTACTCAGTGGTGAACAACTGACCATGCCTCACCTCAAACAAGGTGGAAGGCATGGACCGACACCTGAGGTTGGCCTCTAACTGCCACACAAATGCTGTGGCAGGTGCATGCTTACACTTGTGTGTACACACAATAAAAAAATCAGTAAAAAACAAAACAAAAACACCATAAAAAGTCTAAAGATGAAAAAAAGCCAGGCATGGCGGTGCATACTTTTAATCCTAACACTTGGGAGCCAGAGGCAGGAGGATCACTGTGAGCCTGAGGCCAGCCTTGGACTACACAATGAATTCCAGGTCAGCCTGGGCTAGAGCAAGACCCTATCTTGAAAAACAAAAACCAACACAAAAGCCTTAGCACAGCTCGCACCTGTAGTCTCATTGCTGGGGAGGCAGAGGCAGGCAGATTCCTACAGCTTCTTGGCCACATTGTCTAGATAAATCAGTTAAGCACCAGGTTTAGTGAGAGACCCTGTTCCCCAAAATAATGTGGAGAGTAACTGAGAAAGCCACTTGATTTCAACATCTGGTCTCCACATACATGCGCACCACTCCCCTCTCCAAGCATCCAGACATACAAACACACCTACATACATATGCCCATCACATACATACATGCAAAAAAAAAAAACCCAAAACAAAACAAAAGCAAACCCCCTATTCTTCCAGGCACAATGGTATTCACTGAGCATTATTAGTAATGGGAAAAGTAGAGAAATAATTCAGACACCTTCCACTAAAGGACTGGCCAAATAAACCATGCTGCATTCCCAAGAGGAGTGTACTCATGAAATGATGAGACAAATCCCTGTCTCTTGAGATGGAGCAATCAGATAGAAAAGAGCAAGACATAGAACATATACAGCATAATTCCTTCTACATAACAGGGGATAAGAATACATAATGCATACAAGATACTTTTGTATGTTTGCCAAAAGAAATATTGTTAAGATACAAACAAAAGTTAATAAAAAGTGGCACACTCCTTTAATCCTAGCATCGGGGAGGCTGAGGTAGAAGGATCGCCATGAGTTTGAGGTCACCACAGATCTACAGAGTGAGTTCCAAGTCAATCTGGGTGGAAATGAGACCCTGCATTGAAAATAAATAAACAAACAAATAAATACCTAAAGTAATCAACAGAAATAAGAATACAGAATAGAGGGTTCAGAGAAGCAGGATTTCTTTGAACATACCATGTTACACAATTCTGACTTGAGTGATTTATAAAGACTGAAAACTAAATGAAAAATGAAACTGTGTCAAGTTAATGACACATGCAGCTATGAAGAACTATCTCAAGTTACATTAGAATATAGAATTGCCTATACATTCTCACTAAACTATCTAAAAACAGGGCTGCAAAGAAACCAACTTTGTTCAGTAGCCTATAATTGTAGCAATAGTAATATTTGGAAACTATTGGAAAATGATGTAAATAAGCAATTATGTTCATGTTGTTAGGAACAATTTAAAGGACATATGGGGGACATAGTAATAAATCAGATCTTTCCAGAATGAGGAAAATTTTAGAGAACGAGGAGAGAATTTTTTAAAAATGGAATAAGGAGTCAGTTGGTAAGCAGACTGAACTACATTAATTAATATAATTTCTATTTTGTCAGATATTTCATAATTTTAAAATATTTTATTGAGTATTATTGGTTGTTTTCAATAGAAAATCCACTCTAAAAAGATAACTATATATATATTTTAGGCTAAATGAACCTAATCTGAAAATATGAAATATGAAATGTGTCAATGCTCAAAACCATTTAGATTTCAGATCAGGGACACTAAACTGATAAAAGACTAAAATATATATTACAAAATTCAAAGAATTCCAAACTCCAAAATACTTTTGATCCCAAGCATTTCAGATAAGGTATACTCAACCTGCATCAATTACAGTTCTTTGACTTGCAATTATTTGAGACATCTAATGTTATCAATTTAAAGAACAAAGGAAAATTAGAGCCCCTGATTAAAATGGGATACTCATGGCCAAAGTAATGCGTGTTTGGCTACAGAAGATACAAATAATTTAATGCTTAATCCAGACTAATTGCCCAAACTGATAATTCTTTACCTTGACAGACTTATTTAGTGTGTGGTTAATATGTGTGGACAGTATCTAAGATGAGTTGTAACAAACATTTACGCTACTAAAAAATATCTTTCTTGGAATAGTAATATACTATTAATTTCCAGAGCATTTCTAAAACACAAGGCAAGATTGTTATAATTCAAATTTGTTGAAATGCCCCCTTTTCTTCCGAGAATATGTCAGTTTTGAATAAGATAAAGCAGATGTGAAATACTGAACACTTTTACTACTACTACTATTACTACTACTACTACTGTATTGTAACTTTATAAGAATAGTAGAACTAATCCTAAAAGAGACTGGTATAGTTGGTACCTGAAATGTCTCCAAAGGGCTCGTTTATTTCAATACTTGGTACCCTGCTGGTGGTGCTATTTTGGGAGGCTGTAAATATTTGGGACATGGGGTCTAGCTGTGAGTCCTAAGCCACTAGCACAGGACTTGAAGGCTATAGTCACCCTGCTTCTGATTCTGCTTCCTGTTTGCCCTTAGATATGACCACAGCAAGGCCCTGTGAAAGTAACTGAGTCATTTCTCTACCATGATGGACTTCACCATGGAGCAGAATAAATCCTTCCTCCCTTAAGTTGTTTTTGTTAGGAATTTTGTCACAGTGATGACAGAAAGTAACCAACAAACTAAACCTGAATCCAGTTTAAATCTATTAATTAATGATACAACATTTTCTTGCAAATCGAAGTACTTGTAAGTGTAATGGGAATAGATAACTCTAACACCACACTGGCATAATGAGGCCTCCTAAAATTAAAGAAACGGTCCCTTAGTGACATCCTTTTAAGTGTAATAGTGAGCACATGAGCTGATATAGAACACAAAATGCAGGAGTTCCGATTCATGATGGCGAACTAGAAACCACGCGGTGTCCCTAGGAGAACAGAGGTTAGGGTTTTTAGCTGTGATCCAGGCCGTGGACGCAAGAAATAGCCAGGACCTCGACTTCGGACACTTTCCAGCAACAGATTATTCTTATTGGAACCTGCATCAATCATAAGGGTGCACGGGAGGCAGTAAGTACAACAGCCCAGCCGTCAGGACCTGCTCCAGCGGTCTGAGCCGCCCACCTTCCAGCCACCCGAGGACCCTAGCCGGCTGGCTTCCCGGCACCCCAGAGCCCAAGCCGCCCACGTTCCCACCACCCTGGAGCCCTAGCCAAACAAGAAATCAGACAGGATATCCAGAACTTCCTAGAAACAAATGATAATGAGGACACAACCTTTCAGAACTTGTGGGACACAATGAAGGCAGTTCTAAGGGGGAAATTCATTGCACTAAATGCCTTCATAATGAAGACAGAGAGGTCTCAAATCAACCAACTATCCTCACACCTAAGGTGATTAGAACAGATGGAAAAATCCAACCCTAGGAGCTCGAGACGCAATGAAATAATTAAGATCAGAGCTGAGATTAATGACTTGGAAACAAAGAAAACAATTGAAAAAATAGACAAATCAAAGAGTTGGTTCTTTGAAAAAGTCATTAAGATCGACAAACCCCTGGCCAACTTAATCAAATGAAAAACTGAGAAGGCCCAAATTAACAAAATAAAAAATGACAAGGGTGAGATCACAACAGATCCTGAAGAGATTGGAAGAATCATCAGGTCATACTTCTAAAACCTCTATTCCGCAAAATTAGACAACCTGGAAGAAATGGATAAATTCCTGGACACCTACCAACTTCCAAAGCTCAGACCAGAGCAGATAAAGATCCTAAACAATCCGATAACAATCACAGAGATTGAATCGGTAATCAAGAACCTCCCCAAATGGAAAAGCCCAGATCAAGATGGTTTCTCAGCTGAATTCTACCAAACCTTCATCATAGAACTGAAACCTCTCTTTTTGAAGCTTGTCAGGGACATAGAAAAAGAGGGTAGGCTCCCACACTCCTTCTATGAAGCTACCATCGCCCTAATTCCCAAACCAGGCAAGGATGTAACAAAAAAAGAAAACAACAGACCCATATCCCTGATGAACTTGGATGCAAAAATCCTAAACAAAGTTCTAGCAAACCGAATACAAACCCACATCAAGTCTATAATTTATCCTGACCAAGTCGGCTTCATCCCAGGGATGCAGGGATGGCTCAACATACACAAGCCAATAAATATAATTCACCACATTAACAAACTCACCCGCAAAAACCACATGGTCATCTCCATTGATGCTGAGAAGGCTTTTGACAAAATTCAACACCACTTCATGTTCAAAACCCTGGAAAGAATAGAGGCATAGATGGACTATACCTCAACATGATAAAAGCAATATACAGATCTCCTAAAGCACAAATCATCCTCAACTGAGAACGAATCAAGGAGTTCCCGCTTAACTCAGGAACAAGACAGGGGTGTCCACTCTCACCTCTACTCTAACATAGTGCTTGAAGTTCTAGCCCAAGCGATAAGACAGGAGAACAGCATAAAAGGGATACAAATCAGAAAGGAAGAAGTCAAACTATCCCTCTTTGCAGATGACATGATCTTATACATATCAGATCCAAAGAATAGCATCAGCAAACTCCTGAAGGTGATCAATGCCTTCAGCAGAGTGGCAGGATACAAAATTAATACACAAAAATCAGTAGCCTTTCTATATACAGAAGACAAACAATTGGAAAAAGACATCAGAGAAACTGTCCCATTCTCTATATCCTCAAACAAAATCAAATACATGGGAATATCACTAACCAAGGTAGTGAAAGACTTATATAAGGAAAATATTGAAACACTCAAGAGGGAAATAGAGGAGGATGTGACAAGATGGAAAGATATTCCATGCTCATGGATAGGGAGAATCAATATAGTAAAAATGGCAATCCTGCCAAAAGCAATCTACAGATTCAACGCAATGCCAATAAAAATCCCAACCTCCTTCTTAACAGACATAGATAAAATAATCTCCAAATTTATTTGGAAGGGTAAGAGACCTCGAATAGCTAAAACTATTCTGAGTAAAAAAAATTATGCAGGAGGCATCACCATACCTGACTTTAATACATACTTCAAAGCCATAGTAACTAAAACAGCATGGTATTGGCAGAAACACAGACAGTCTGACCAGTGGAATAGAATTGAAGACCCAGCCTTTAATGCAAGTAACTTCAGCTTCTTAGTCTTCGACAAGGGTGCCAACAATGTAAGCTGGGCTAAAGATAGCATATTCAGCCGGGTGTGGTGGTGCACGCCTTTAATTTGAGCACTTGGGAGGCAGAGGTAGGAGGATCGTCGTGAGTTTGAGGCCACCCTGAGACTACATAGTGAATTCCAGGTCAGTCTGGGCTACATCGAGACCCTACTTCGAAAAACCAAAGGAAAAAAAAAAAAAGATAACATATTCAACAAATGGTGCTGGACAAATTGGATAAACACGTGTAAAAAAATGAAAATAGACCCACTCCTTTCACCATGCACACAGATCAACTCCAAATGGATCAAAGACCTCAATATCAATCCTGTAACCCTGAATACCCTGGAAGAAAAAGTAGGAGGAACCCTACATGAGATAGGAATAGGGAACAACTTCTTGAGCAAATCTCCAGTAGCCCAGGAATTGCAACAGTCACTTAACCAATGGGACCTGATCAGGCTCAAAAGCTTCTGTACAGACAAAAACACTGTTCTCAAAGTCAATAGACTCCCTTCTAGATGGGAGATGATTTTCGCCAGCTACAACTCAGACAGAGGCCTAATTTCCAAAACCTACAGAGAACTAAAAAAAAAATTAATAACAAAAAAGCAAACTGCCCCCTCACAAAATGGGGCAGTGATCTCAACAGAGAATTCACAGAGGAGGAAACACAAATGGCCTTTTCTCACCTGAGAAAGTGCTCAGCATCCTTAAACACCAGGGAAATGCAAATCAAAACCACAATGAGATACCACCTTTCCCCAGTCAGAATGGTAATCATAAAGAAAACCAACAACAATCGTTGCTGGCAAGGATGCAGGGAAAAAGGAACCCTCATTCACTGCTGGTGGGATTGCAAACTTGTTCAACTGATATGGAAAGCAGTGTGGAGACTTCTGAACAGAATGGACATAGAACTACCAATGGACCCAGCTATCCCTCTACTAGGCATCTATCCACAAGATGTCACATCTCGACACAGAAACATTTGTACAACTACATTTATAGCAGCTCAATTCATAATAGCTAAGAATTGGAATCAACCCAAATGCCCATCCATGGAGGAATGGACAGAGAAACTGTGGTATATTTACATGATGGAATTTTACTCAGCTTAAAGGAAAAATGACATATTGAAATTTAGGAAAAAATGGTCTGACTTTGAGCAGATCTTACTAAGTGAACACTCAAAAGAACAGAGAATCGAACGCCACATATTCTCCCTCATATGCAGTCCTTAACCAGGATAACCGTAAACTCTACGCAGACTAGTAGAAAGAAGTGAGAGGTTATGAATGAGGGATAAGGGATGGGAGGAGGGGAATGGCTTAAGCATGAGGTTAAACCATATTAGGTTCCAAAACATAAAATCCTCACGAGCATACTGTAACCTATTGAGAAAGTAGTGGGAGTCGACTGGCAAGAGGGGCCATGAGTGTTAGGGGAGAGAGCCTAAGCCTATGAACAATTAGATCAGTCTGACAACCCCTGGCTCCACCACCGGTTCCTTCCCTCACTGAGATACTGACCAAAGCGACCCTTGAGGCTCCAACAACAAGACAGAATTCTGTCAAAGCCCTTGAGTGCCCTCCCCAGGCCTGAGGCAAAACCCTGTTGCTGAAGAAACCACAGAATGCTATAGACCAGCATCGAGAGACACTTCGAGGTTCAGAATGGTATCTAGCTCCCAGAAGGCAGTTAGTGCTGGAAGGCACTGCACAGGCTAACGACAGCTGGAGTAAACAGAGACCACTGACATGAAACACAATCTGCAGCCATGAGTAGGCTGACCGCGCACCTCCTAATGGGAGAGAACAGCGAACCAAGAAAGGAGCACTTGTGTAATGGGGAAGTCTGGGTCTGGGGGAGACAATCAACAGCTTTCAAATTCGGCCAAATTTTCCACTTAGTGAGGGGGAGCCCTTGTCTGGAACTTGGGATGCAGGGTGATAGGCACCCTTGGGCTCCCAAGACAAGATGCACTATGGGAGCGATTGACGGGGAGGCTACTAAAAATAGAATCTAGGTAATCCAGAATTGTGTATATTTGTTAACCTACACTGACCTCACTCTCTGATGGAGATTATGTTTGTGTTTTCCAGGATGCAGTAAGAGAGCTGGGGCCCATCTAACCCTACCAACCAACCGTAGGCTGATAGCTGAGATCCTGGCAAGAGAGGAGCCACCACAGTCATATCATGGAGGATCCATATGGAACCCCACAGAGAATGATGGGATGAACAATGGGACCCACAGCCACAGCCATTCAATCAACACAAGATAAGCCAGTGAGACAGAAACCAATGATTTTTGACACAAAGACCCCTAAGCTCACAACAATAAAGCAGCCTTAATACTCATCCACCACGACTCAGGGAACTGTGTGGATGAGGGGGTGGAAAGATTGTGAGAGCCGTGGTGGAGGAGACTATCCAGAGACATGGCACCCCTCAGTAACAACATACTAGGGCCAGGAGAACCTGGCTGAATACTAGGCTATCCATGGTCCCCTGTCACAAGGACTGATCCAGAGGACCCACAGAGGAGGATGTCCAGCTGGTTGGGGATGGGGGAGGGGGAGCATCGGGGAATTGGGGATAACAATTCATTGTTTTCCCACTAAATAATGTAACTCATTATGGACAATAAAAAAAACAAAAAAAAAGAACACAAAATGCAAAAACATCCCAATCTCTACTTCCATAATAGTACTGTTGAATGTAGCATTTTTAATACATTGTTTTTAAGTACTATGATTGATGACAGGTTTCTGAGTTCCATAGAAAGAATCTAAAGTTCAAATGAACACTCAGAGTAAGTAGCAATAAAGCATCTAATCAATAATAAATTTCTAATGCTGCAGACTTTAGTGTAGGTGCTTTTTGAGGAATATTAGTTTCATATAAAAGATGACTCCTGGGCTGGAGATGGCTCAATGGTTAAGGTGCTTGCCTGCAAAGCCTACCAACCAGGGTTCAACACCCCTGTATTCATTAACAGCCAGGTGCACAAACGTGGTGCATGCATTTGGAGTTCTTTTACAGCAACTGGAGGCCCTGGTGGGCCCATTCTCTTTGCCTTTCTTCACTCTATCTCTGCTTGCAAATAAATAAATAATTTTTTTTTAAAAGATAACTCCTGGCAGGTTAGCTCAGGTGGTTAGAGGGTGGTGCTAACAAAAAGGTGACTCCTATAGTATAGTTTCTCTAAAAAGATACACTATATATTTTAATATACTTCTACAATTCAAACAATAGTAAATGAAAAAAAGGATTAACTAACTAGGCATTGTCTTTACAATCAGTGTGCTAATTGCTGGTTTTCAAATGGCGACAATTGATAATAAACACAACATAACTTTACTTGTTTTCTTTTCTAAGGTAAATTGACCACTTTGGAAAATATGAATTTTAATAGATTATTTACACAGTCTACAATATAGTAAAGGCAGTATGTCTTATTATAGCGTTCGTGACATTGTTGCCATGTGTCTTAAATCTACTAGCTTTCTTAAAAAGATAAAACATGAAACACTAAAGAAAGCATTTGAAATAGAAACTATTATTCAGGGTCTCAGGTAGCTCAGGCTGGTCTTGAACTCACTATGTAGCACCAGTTGATAACACTTTTGTCAAATGAGCTACTAACTCCAGGCTCTTGTTTTGATTTTTTTGAGACACACACAGTCTCATTTAACCCAGGCTAACCTCTAACTTCTCATCCTCCTGCCACCACTTCCCAGTTGCTGGGATTACAGGCAAACCACACTCAACTTTGTTACTGTTATTTCTAAAACATAAAATCAAATAAATAGTCCCTCATATAATAATAAAAATCTCTGGAGAAAACAACAGTCATATCCACTTACCATCCACATTATTACATGAAGAAAAAAAAAACACTGAATCCCAAATACATCAAGTATAAAACGTTTATTATACTATAGGAACTGATCTAAAAAAAAAGGCTAGGGTGCTCACTTTAAATGTAGCATACTCTGGGTTTGATTCGAGCACTAGAAAAAAAAAAGGTAGCTGGTCCATGTACAGGGGGGTTGGAGAGATGGCCCAGTGGTCCAAGTGTGTGCCTGCAAAGCCTAATGGTCTGGGTTCAATTCTCCAGTACTCACATAAAGCCAGATACACAAAAGTGGCACAAGCCCTGTAATGTCCATGCTCTCCCTGCTTACAAGTAAATAAATAGTTGGGAGTGGTGGTGCACATCTTTAATCTCAGCATTCGGGAAGCAGAGGTAGAAGGATTGCTGAGAGTTTGAGGCCACCCTGAGACTACATAGTGAATTCCAGGTCAGCCTGGGCTAGAGTGAGACTCTACCCTGAAAAACTAAATAAATGAATAAATAAAAATAAATAATAACATATTTTAAAATGAAGATAGAGACAAAAGTCATATTGAAGTATTCCTCCTATATCAACTAAAGAAAGATGAAATACATAAGTGGTTGGTAAATTTGAAAAACTAATTAAATATAATAATCACTATGGTAGAGAAGACCTAAAAATCAAAGACTATATTAGGTCATTTTAAAAAGTGACATGACAATTGTGCCATTTTTAAAAAAACATGAAAATTCAGGAAACAAAAGTAGTTAAATTAGTATCCTAGAAACCCAGGCATGAGGAAAGTTAAGTCCAGTTTCAACATTTATCTATCATGTGAAAAGAATGTAGAGCATTTAAAAGAATAACAGAATCCGAGAGAAGAAAATGCTAATTGTGGAGCCCAAGCTCAGAAAAATGCAGGAAGACGCCAAGGCCAGCCTTATTTTGTACTAAGTATTCTGTCAGATAAAAATTCGAAATACACAGGTACCCTTCAAGCCTGTAAATTAAAGAAAAATGTCTATGTTGTTGCGTGTGTACCTCTTGCAATCAATTGGAGTCAGCACCAATGACAGCGCTGCAGTCCTCTATGTGGTGCTGATCAGGTGGTTGCAGAGCTCCGCTCACAGCAGCACAATGCAGCTGAGCAGCAGCAAGCTCGGCCCCAGCCAGAAGCCCTTCTTTTCCACTCTGCACAGCGAGACGACCTCTGAGCTCCAAGTTTCCCAGAGAAAATGAGATGCTGATGTTGAAGACGACATTATGGTAAGCTGCTATTTAATTTGGTAAAAGACCAATTTGGGATGTTTTTCCTTTTTCTATTTGTAAGGAGAAGTCAGCGTTAGAACTGAATATATATATATAAAACATATATGAATATATTCAATAGCAAGTGCATGCACCAAAAATCTGTTGCAGTAATGTTGAGGGTTTTAACTATCTACTCACTTTAAAGATATAGTGTTTTCCCTTCAGAATCGGTACTGAAACATAAAGAAAAAAAATAAACACTTTACAAAATGTGAGGCTTAAAGATACGTTGTTGGTCTGTATTTTTCAATGTCTTAAAATGTTTTTACAAGGATTTATGTATTCTTTAAAAAGATATGAAATTTCAAAGAATTGCTTTATTATATAAATGAAATCTCATCCCACAAACACATTGAGTCTTATAATACTGCAGACATTTAGGAAAAACAGACACGACAGCCATTTTCCCCCCATCTGAGTAAGAAAGCATATTATGAAAAACAGTAAAAGGTTAACACTATAGCTCCTTACTTTCAGAGAATGCCATTTTATATTAAGGCTCTGAGAAGATGTATAAGAAAGATTATGGCAAAGGGGAGAAAATAAAGGAGAGAATGTAGGAGCGAACAGGGTAGAATCTCTCTTCTTCTCCCTCTCTCCCTTTCTACCACATAGCCCCAATTGAAGGATTAGGCATTTGGACTATAAATGAAGGGAAGCTTTGTTAGTTTAATCACTGGAACAATTATAAAAGGACTCAACAACAAGGAGGTTTATTGAAAATTTTGCCTAATGCTAACTGACCCATGCAGATGCCTAATTGTATTTGCATATTAAAAGAAGGGTGTATCTGTTTGTTTTCAGGCTTTGATGGAAAATCAGATATTGAAAATGTCTCCCTGCCTGGTCATCCTTCTGTTTCTCACACCTGGTATTTTATGCATTTGTCCTCTCCAATGTATATGCACAGAGAGGCACAGGCATGTGGACTGTTCAGGCAGAAACTTGACTACATTACCATCTGGACTGCAAGAGAATATTATACATTTAAATTTGTCTTATAACCACTTTACTGATCTGCATAATCAGTTAACCCAATATACCAATCTGAGGACCCTGGACATTTCAAACAACAGGCTTGAAAGCCTGCCTGCTCAGTTACCTCGGTCTCTTTGGAACATGTCTGCTGCTAACAACAATATTAAACTTCTTGACAAATCTGATACTGCTTATCAGTGGAACCTTAAATACCTGGATGTTTCTCAGAATATGCTGGAAAAGGTTGTCCTCATTAAAAACACTCTAAGAAGTCTGGAGGTTCTCAACCTCAGCAGTAACAAACTTTGGACAGTTCCAACCAACATGCCCTCCAAACTACGTATCGTGGACCTATCTAATAATTCCTTAACACAGATCCTTCCAGGAACATTAATAAGCCTGACAAATCTCACACATCTTTACCTGCACAACAATAAATTCACATTCATTCCAGATCAATCTTTTGACCAACTCTTGCAATTAAAAGAGATAACTCTTCACAATAATAGGTGGTCATGTGACCATAAACAAAACATTACTTACTTATTGAAGTGGATGATAAAAACAAAAGCCCACGTGATAGGGACTCCTTGTTCTAATCAAATATCATCACTGAAGGAACACAGTATTTATCCCACACCACCTGGATTTACCTCAAGCTTTTTCACTGGAAGTGGGATGCAGACAGTGGACACCATTAACTCTCTGAGTATGGTAACTCAACCCAAAGTGACCACAATACCCAAACAATATCGAACAAAGGAAGCAACCTTTGGAGTGACACTAAGCAAAGACACCACCTTTACTAGCACTGATAAGGCTCTGATGCCCTATCCAGAAGACACGGTCACAGAAATGACCAATTCCCATGAAGCCGCAGCTGCGACTCTAACTATTCATCTCCAAGATGGAATGGTTATAAACACAAGCCTCACTAGTTCAACAAAGTCATCCCCAACCCCCATGACCCTGAGTATCACTAGTGGCATGCCAAGTAATTTCTCTGAAATGCCTCAACAAAGCACAACCCTCAACTTACGGAGGGAAGAAACCACTGCAAATGTAAAGACTCGATTACGTTCTGTGGCAAGGGCTTGGAAAGTAAATGCTTCATTTCTCTTAATGCTCAATGCTATGGCCATGCTGGCTGTCTGAGGGTCTGCACAGTCTGAAACTAACGAAAGCAACCCCCTCCCCGATGTACAGTAGGGAAAAATATGCCCCTATCTAACCAGTGATTCAAGCTACATTTAAGCATTCAAGAAAGCCAGTCTTACACTTCTGACTCTAATGTGAATGAAGTAACCGTCTTAATTAAACAAGTGCACAATGTCTTGGTACTTGCTGTTATTCTACTGTCTTCAGTAAAACTAATGACTTTTTTTTAATGAAATGTTTTCTTTTTAAGGCTTCAATTTATTGCACAAAATATGAAAAAGCATCTAAACTTTAATATGTATTTTATGTATGTTTACACTGTCAAACATCTGGGAAAAAATAAAAGATCTATGCTCATAACTGTGTCATCTGGCTTTCTAGTCATATCAAACTAATCTAGTAGCATCACAACGAACTGTAACCATTTCTGTTCTAGGAAGTCTTCTTGGTAAAGGCTTCAGGGTGAATAAAATTTGGTTATATCCAAGGATTTTGCCACTCAGGTAAAACTGTGGCTGCCACCCCATGTCACCTTATTATAAAAGCTATGTCACCTCATTATTTTACACACAAGCCATAATTGTTTTAAATATAAATGATGTCTTGCTTCTGAGGAACTCTTGGCCACTTTACGGGTTATATAATGAACAAAAGCTCTTTAAAAGGCTACAGGACACTAGGCTTTGCATTTTAATAAGGAAAATTTAATTTTGTTTTTGCATTTAAGAAAAGTAATTAAAACAAAATAATGAAAACTTTTTTAGTTTAGGACTTGTTAAAGAGTAGTTCTATGCGTACTTAATAGGCAATTTAGTAATAAAAAACAAGTATTTACAGAGTTAAAATTCTACTACTCATGCAAGAGAGCATCTTTTGTACAATCAAATGTTAGAATTTAATTTACTAAAATTAAAATAAGATTAGCTTATGAGTCTACCAATGAGGACCATTCTGAGGGAATGGAGGAAGGGAGAAGGGGGAATTATTTCAACCAGGTAATGACCCAATTACAGATCAGGGCTGAGCAGGGGAAAGATCTGACACTCCAAAGAGCACCAGACTCTAACTAGAAGAAAGTTAAGTCAATTCTAACAAGCACTCCAATGAGAATATTTTTGGATTATGACCTAAAATACCTAGGCCATTTGGAAAAATAGGTAAGTATAGAAAAAGAAATGGGAAACATATCTTAGGCTTTCTTGAGTGGAAAACATATCAACCACAAGAAAGAAAGGCAGTGGCATAAAAGTAGAAAGGAAGGGGATGACAGAGGTGCACACTCATGCAAACTTAACCATGATGTAAAAACAATACATAAAAATTAGGGGAAAACATACATAAGAAAAAAGTCCAAATATGATAAAGTTTTCCTTTTTTGTGTGTGCTTTTTGCCTTTTTTCTTTTTGAGACAGGGTTTCACTGTGTAGCCAAGGTCGACCTCAAACTTCCAACCCTCCTGCCTTAGCCAGCAAAGCTTTATTAGACATAAAATGTCAGCAATTTAGCTCTGTGCCTAAACTTCCTCACAAGGTTTCTATGAGAAACGACGATACACACAGAAAGTTTACAGCAGTGCCTAGCACATACTAAGTTCTCAAACACTGTTAACTTCGAGGGAAAAAAGAATCAGGTCAAAGAGAAAAGGGAAAATTTGATAAACAGGGAAAATTGGAAGACAGTTCAATTTAATGCTCAATTCATGTGATACACACCAACATAGGGAACTAAAAAGATAGCTACAAAATCAAAAGAATAATTTAAAAATATTTAAAACTCTCTAGGCAGAAAATTTCTATTAGAATAAAAAAAAGCACACAAAGAAATTAGCAATAAACTTCTTTGTGTTTTTTCTTAATACAAATACTCCAAATTTTTTATGCTGAAACAATAAACCTGGTAACTGTAAGAAACAGTATAAAAATGATTATTCATAATAAATCAAAACCAAGATTTCCAGTGAATTGGGCAAATACAAACAGAATGTTTATAACACAGGAAGCATGATAATTTACATATATATATATATATATATGGCCAATCACCCGAGATACGTAAGAAAAATGTAATGCCATTTCCTACTGTTAAAATAGCAAGGAATTTTTAAAATTATGTAATAAAAATCAGTACTGAGGCAGGCATAGTGAAACAGCCATATTCACACATTGGTACAATTCTTTTGGGTAAGAACTTGGCAATGAATTCAAGTACTAAGATATTTTGATCTTAAGGAAATTTTGGTAAATCACAACCTTATGTCTAACAGCAAGAAAAATGGAAACCAATGCTACATATTTACAGTTTGAAAGCTTATTAAATGATGACTCATTGGCCAAAATACTCTGTGGCCAATAATATTAATAAGGAATTTTTTAAAGTAGTAAGTATAGAAAATGCATATATTAAAAAAAATAAGTAAAACTTGCAGGATATAAATATATGGGTTTTAGAAGTTTGTACAAATACAACTACTAGAAAAAAACAAACCAAAATGATACTATTATATATCAAATGTTTTTTATCTGCCTTGTTCTTCCAAAATGCAAGGCATTTAGAAAAAGGACTACTAGACCACCATCTATCTACTCAAAGGATTTGGGTTAAGTAGAAAAATAAGATAAGTGAGAAGAGGCAAGATGAGTTGTGAAAAGATAGAAGTCACAAAAACAGAGCTGGAGAGATGGCTCAGTAGTTAAGGCACTTGCCTGCAAAACCTAACTACATGGGTTCAATTCCCCAGTACCCATGCAAAGCCATATGTATAAAGTGGTGCATGCATCTGGAGTGCATTTGCAGTGGCTAGAGGCCCTGTTTTCTCTCTATCTCTTTGCTTGAAAAAATATATTTTATATAGATATTTGATATAGCTTTTTTTTACAAAAGCAAAACTTCAGGCTATTAGCCAGGTTAAAGATCACAGAGATGCACACTCAAATTCTTCCCAGAACATATGCATTGGATTAGCTCAATTTAGCTCTGCATGGTCAACTGTGAGCAAGACTGTTCCCTCAAGCAGCAATAGTAACCTCAAACTAAACTATCAATTTCTCCCTATCTCAGAATATGGCTGTAGTTTATGACTTGTTTCCCTTTATGAAATCACCCTAAAATGTCTGGTTCCTCACATTTGCAAAACCAACAAAGCTTTCAATTCACCACACTCTCTCTTTTTGCCTAGGCAGCCTTATTTGTTCTTTTTTTTTTTTACTTCAGTTTAGATGTATCTTCCTCTTATGAACATCTTTCTCTGCCTTTCTAAGTAAAAAGAATAAACAGATCAAAGATGTGACTAGTGTGCTAACCATGACCTACTTAATTAGTCTAGAGTCTAAATTTCTTCCATTTAGGTCAAATCAAAGTCCTGAGCAGGAAAAGCATTAAGAATGAAGGAAGCAAAGTGTAGTGACACATGCCTGTAATCAACTTCTTTGAAGGCTGAAGCAGGAGAATTTCAAGGTCAAGGCCAGGCTAGACAATTTAAATTTAGCAAGACCACCCATCTAAAAGTGAGAATGTCGGGATGAACAAGGGACCCACAGCCACAGCCATTAAATCAACACAGGATAAGCCAGTGAGACAGAAACCAATGATTTCAACACAAAGACCTCTAAACTCACAACCTTAAAGCAGCCTTAATACTCATCCACCACGACTCAGGAAACTATGCGGAAGAGGGGGCGGAAGATTGTGAGAGCCGTGGTGGGGGAGATTATCCAGAGGCATGGCCAGGAGAACCTGGCTGAATACTAGGCTATCCATGGTCCCCTGTCACAAGGACTGATCCAGACGACCCATGGAGGAGGTTATCCAGCGGATTGGGGAGGGGAGGGCAGCGGGGAATTGGGGATAACAACTCATTGTTTGCCCACTAAATATTGTAACTCGTTATGGACAATAAAAAATAAATAAATAAAATATAAAAATAAAATAAAAAAAATAAAAGTGATTTTTAAAAATGAAGGAGAAGTTGGCTAGAGTATTACTTGTCATATAAGAAACTAGTTCTGGGCAGTATGGAGTAATGCTTGAACCAATTCCAGGTCATTATTAATTACTATTAATTTTGATAACTTCTGAACAATTTAGTATATCGCAAATTGCTCAAGTGAAGTCAGTCTGAGGAGTGAAAACAAGCATCACCTCAATGTGTAAATAATGTGCTAAACAGGCTCATTTGTTTCACACACTGAAAGCGTAGTGCAAAATGAGATCTTTAAGAAGCTCAACTTTTAAGAAATGCCATTTTAATTCAACAGTTACCAGGCCATTAAACATATTAAACAGGGTGAAAAATTAGGGATAAACATCCCCACTACCATCAATTAGAATCTCTGACTTAAGATTCTGAATTTGTTAAAGTTTCTGACAAGCTCAAAGTACAAAAATTAAATATATATAAATATACACACAAAATAAAAACCAGTAAAACAACTTGGTTTTTATCTGATCAAAATAATTCTGAATGTACTTAATGCATGTCGTGGTTTAGTAGAAAGACCATATAGGGCTGGGGAATGGCTCAGTCGGTAAAGTGCTTACTGCATAGCATGAAGACCAGAATTCGATCCCTAGCACCTATATAAAATGGCAAGTGTGGCAGCACATGCCTGTAATCCAAGAGGCAGAGACAGGAGGATCCCTCTGACTTGCTAGCTATCTAATCTAGCCAAATCACTGAGCCCCAGGTTCAGTGAGAGACCCAGTCTCAAAATATAAGGTGGAGAGTGATTGAGGAAGTCACCTATCACACTAACCTTCATATACAATATACACAGGCACATGCATTTGCACAAACATGCACCTACACACATAAATACATGCACAGATATGCACATGCAAAAGAAAAAAAGCCTGTTGTGGGGTTGGAGAGACTGCTCAGTTGGTAAATCCCTTGCCATACAAACTTGAATTGGAATGTCTAAAACCCACATAAATACCAGGCATAGTGGTGTGAGCCTGTAATTCCAACACATGGAAGGAAGAGACAGATGGATATCAGGGCAATCTGGTTAGCTAGACTAGTTAAATCCATGAGCTCTGGGTTCAGTGAGAGAACTTGTCTCAATCAATAAGGTGGAGAGCTAATATATGCACAACCACCACCATACATACACATGCATGCACATCATACACACACACAAACACACACACACACACACACACACACACCCACTAATGTGACTTTGAGCAACTGATTGTGGTCTGATAAAAAATTAAAAACATGTATTCCATAAGAATGTTTTAAGGTTACATCATGCATATTAAACACTTTGTAAGGGGCTACATAATTTTTTTTTCCGAGGTAGGGTCTCTCACTAGCCCAGGCTAACCTGGAATTCAGTATGTAGTCTCAGGCTGGTCTTGAACTCATGGTAATCCTCCTACCTCTGCCTCCTGAGTGCTGGGATTAAAAACACTGGTTCTACATAAATATTTTAATGATTCCTATTGTCCCTTGTTATAAGGTATCTTGAGTCAACAATAAGTAAATGACTGAACCCACAGGGATACAATATTTCTTTATCCTCTTTAGTTTTACTTCAAATAACTGGCTTGTTATTCATGTTGGGGGAAACATGATTTAGCAGCGAAAAATAAGCTATCTTAAAATTTCATATGGCTATCACAAGACCAAAGATCAATAAATCTAATGAGATAATTGTACTAGGAGATGCAAATTTTCACTTTGTTGTATTTTGTTACTCATAGTGACAGTTGAAACACAATGAACATTTTTGAAGGCTGAGGAAGTTTGAATGACTGTCAGATGCTTACCTCAACAGGAAACAAACTAAACTTTAATGGTTTTCATCCAAGGTGGGGGAACCCAAACCATTAGTTAAGGGAAAACAAAGATGCTATACACCACAATAACCCCTGGGAGAGCCATCATTTGCCAGACAAAGCCTCAGTGACCACTATCACATCTAAATATTATGTATTACAAGAGTATCTGGAACACAGCCAGATCACCAGGTCCACGTTTGATATTCAGTTATACTTCCTCATACCAGTGACAAGAAAGGAAAACTGATTGTTTAAAAAAATAAATTCCTCTTTCATAGAGACGAATGTTTCCTCAATGAATAGCTTTTCTATAATATCATAATAAATTTATTTTGGGGATGTGGGATCTTGCTATAAAGCCCAGGCTAACCTCTTGAGTGGCGGGATTACAGGTGTGAGCTGCCATGCCCAGAAATCTTGTTTCGCTCCCCTCCAGTCGTCTTGTTTTTATTACTTTCATGAAAGATTGAGTTTTTGTTCTGACTAAATTTTACAAAAAGCTATAGGTCATTAAGTATGAACTTAAAGACATATTGTAAAAGCCAGTTTTGTAAAAACATATTAAAATTAGAGTATCAAGGAGTCACTTGAAACTAGTAAAACATTTGCATATTTTGATCATGACAATAAATTAACTTTATTTATTAGTCTGTTTGGTTTTGAGGTAGGGTCTCACTCCAGCACAGGCTAACCTCGAACTCACAGTAGTCCTAGGCTGGCCTTGAACTCATGGCAATCCTCTTACCTTTGCTTCCCGAGTGCTGGGATCAAAGGTGTGTGCCACTTTGCCAGGCTGATTTTACTTTGAAAAATATCACATGATAAATGTAAATTTCATTATATTTTAAAATCAGCAGATTAAGTCATTATTCTTTATTGTAATGATTAAAAACATCATCCAGGCCCCTTTTTAAAAACTATGAAGAGCAAGTTTTTAAGTTACACTGGAAAACAAACTTCATAGTGTGACAGTCAGGTGTATACAGTAGAGACCGCTCTTACCCTTCCAGCCCCTCCCTTTGAATGGGAGGTGTCTAGTTAGAGCTACAACCTAGGTGCTAAAACTGATTGGTCAGATATGAACCAATCAGCTGTCCCTCTGACTCACATGGGGAGGACTTAAAACTAGCCTCCCTAGAGAACTCGCCCTCTTGTCCCACATGGCAATGGAATAGAAG
>PVHP010017483.1:24189-34472 GCA_004024765.1 Zapus hudsonius | reverse complement strand
GCGCACGCACACACGGACACACGGCACTTGCTGTAAGTTTAGCACGTGCTAGAGATGGACAATCAAGGCCAGGGACTAATGGGCAATGAGACAGACCTGCTGCATCCAGAAATGTTGTACACTGAGAGCAGTGATACGATGTTTCTTTCTAAAGGACCTGGATTCTGGCCTTCTCCCGGGGAATCTGGGTGTGTGTGGTGTGATGCTGCACATGCCTACTTGGTTTGGAAGCCTGACTTCTTTTCCAATGAATGCTATGATCTACCTGGGACACAGGTGTGCATGAAGGGACCATCTGAATTTTGGCCAAAGGAAGGAATCCATGTCAGTGCTGGTTAACGCTGGGTGAAGCAGCCACACTCTGGACTCCCGATCTTTGTCTGTGTGCTTCCTTTGCATGTTTCCTTCTCAGCTTCTGTCGCATTGGGGAACGTTCTTGGCTGCAGCAATGCTGCTGGCCATGGCAGTGGGTGTGTCTGACTTTCGTCCCGTTTTTACTGCACAGGAATGGAATGTGAATCTTAAAAAAGAAATTTTATCATGCTTTTTTCTACTATAAAAGTAATAAAAAACTGGGTGTGGTAGCAAAGACCTTTAATTCCAGCACTTGGGAGGCAGAGGTTGGAGGATTGCTGTAAGTCGAGGCTAGCCTGGGACCACAGTGAGTTCCAGGTCAACCTGGGCTAGAGCCAGAGCCTACCTCAGAAAAAAAAACCTAAAAAAAAAAACCCAAAAAGTAATAAGCCAGACACAATGGTTCACATAATCCCACCTAGCACTCAGGAGGCTGAGACAGGAGCGTTGCCACGAGTTCTAGGCTAGCATGGACTACGGTGTGAAACCATGTCTAAAGAGAAAAAAAGAAGTCGGGCGTGGCACTGCACACCTTTAATTCCAGTACTCAGGAAGCAGAGGTAGGAAGATGGCCAAGAGTTCAAGGCCATCCTGAGACTACATAGTGAATTCCAGGTCAACCTGGGCTAGAGGGAGACCCTACCTCAAAAAATAAGAGAGAGAGAGAGAGAGAGAGAGAGAGAGAGAGAGAGAGAGATCATTACAGATATGCGCGCGCGTGCGCACACACACACACACACGTGTAATTCTGCCCAGGTAACTACTGTTATGTTTGAGTGTTCAGGAGAGCCCGAGTTTTCTTGTACCATCAGCCCTGGAATGGAGTTGGGAAAGCAATAAAGAATTATTAATTGATGTAGCTATACTGAGCATTTTTAGTATAAAATACTTCATTTTCATGTAAACCCTCTCTTTATTTGGAGCCTTTCTTGGGTCACCGGTTCACCGGATGGTGTCACACATCCTCTGAGTGTCCACACCATTAGTACACTTTCTAAGATGCTAGCAAGTGAAGCAGGAACCCACCACCCAGTCCTGTGGGTTTCCCTGCGCCTCTCTTAGTCACCAAGAGTCTCACTTTGTCTGGTTCTCATTGCACAGCTGTCAATCAATTTTGTGTCATAAAAACCATTCCCGTTTCACTCCTATTGCAGAGCTCAAGAGCAGCCAGCCTGAGGGACCAGCATGCCCTGCTCCTCTCTGAAGGGGGCAGAGCACATCCCATAGTCCAGGACAGCCCGGGGGAAGTGGTTCATGAAGTCTTCTTTCTTCTGAACTTTTTCCTATCTGGACCTCTTTCTAGTACAGAACATTCTATGTGATTTCCCTCCCTTGACTACCTGGAATAGTCTCATAATGTCTATTCTATATACATATATATATATTTGTTTTGTTTTTTGAGGTAGGGTCTCACTCTAGTCCAGGCTGACCTGGAATTCACTCTGTAGTCTCAGGCTGGCCTTGAACTCATGGTGATCCTCCTACCTCTGCCTCCCGAGTGCTGGGATTAAAGACATGCACCACCACGCCCAGCTTCATAATGTCTATTCTAGACTGAAGTTTTGAAACTTAAACACAGAACATTAATGGTGAAACACTGAGATTTCTCCCTGAAATAGGGATGAGAAAATGATGGCAACTCTTCATTCATTCACCTTTTCCTTTTTCTTCTTTCATTCTTCCATCTTTCTTTTTTCCCTCACACACACACACTCTCTCTCTTCCTTTTCTCTTTTCCTTCCTTCTTTCCTCCTTTTTTTTGAGACATGGTCTCATGTATTCCAGGCTGCTCTCAAACTCACTATGTAGCTAAGGATACCTTTGAACTTCTGGTTTTCCTCTACCTTCCAAGTGCTGGAATTCCAGGTGTGTGCGACTGCAGCCAGCTAGAAAGCCTGCTCTGGCTGCTCGCACTCAACATTGCCCTGGAGGGTTTAGCCAGAGCAGCTAAGTGAGAAAATGAAATAGGATGTGTCTTGATTGGGAAGTAGGAAGTACGGCCATCTGTTTGCAGACAATATGATCTAGCATGTAGAATGCCCTAAGGAATCTACTAAAAAGTTTAGAGCCAATAAACAAGTTCAGCAAGGTTGTGGGACATGTGACCAATATGGAAAGTTAATTGCCATGAGTCATCCGAAAGTGAAATGAAGACTCTATGTTCCACTTATGCTAGCATTGAAAATAATAAAAAATGCTTAAGAGTACATTTAAAACAAGAGGTGCAAGACTTGTTCTCTGAAAACTGGAAGATATTTTTGAAAGAAATGAAAGGAGACGCAACTAAATGGAAAGATATCCATGTTCAAGCAACAGATCATTTAATATTAAGATAGCTCTGGGTCCAAATTGGTCTAGTTTCCACATAAAATTTCCCTGTGAAAATTCCAGCTGGCTGCTTTGCAGAAATTGGCAAGATGATTCTCAGTTAGTTCATATAGAAGGGCTATGAGTGTAGCTCAGTGTTAAAACATCTGCCTGTCATTGACTAGTCCTGGGTTTGACCCCTGGCACCAAAAATAAATAATAGGGCTGGGGATGTAACTCAATTTGGAGAGCACTTGCTTAGCATTTTTGAGCACCTGGCTTTGATCCCTAGCACCAACAAATTAGTCAATCAATTAATCAATCAAATGCACATGGAAATTCAAGGAACCCAGAACAGACAAAATCCTCTTGGAAAAGAAGAAGTGGGTAGGCTCATGCTTCTTGATTTTAAAAGTTACAAAACAATAGTAATGGTAAGGCAATATCATTCTGGCAGGACACACATACAGATCAGGAGGGCAGACTTGATAGTTCATAATTGATTTCCAAAGGTAGCAAATAACTCAGTAGCGGGACAATGGGCTTTACAACAAACGGGGCTGGGACAACCAGATGTCCCTATGTAACAGAATGAAGTTACATTCATGATACTCCCATTTCATGTCTCTCAGTGATTTTACATTGCCTTCAGATGATGGATGCCTTCAGCTCTGTCATTTCCACTCTGGCTTATTGGAATTGCTAGGTCACATGACAACTCCATATATACTCTTCTGAGGACCTGATGGGCTGCTCTCATGTGCTCGTTGCATCATTTCTATTTCTCCCTGTGCCCCACACCCTCACCTCTACTTGGACTTACCTGGCTTTGTTCTCAGGAGATTAGTGGTACAGAGCCGACTCTCATGGCGAACCTGTATTTCTAGTGGTAGATGACAGTGAGCCCCTTCTATGCCTTCCTTGAAGAAATGCGACTTGATGGGCTGGAGAGATGGCTTAGCAGTTAAAAGCACTTGCTTGCAAAGCCTGCCAGTTCGGGTTCAGTAACCCCAAACCCACATAAAGACAGATGCACAAAATGGCACATGCACCTGGAGTTTGTATATAGTGGCAAAAGACCCTGGTGCCTATACACACACACTCTGTCTCTCAAATAATAAATAAATAAAAAGGTTTTTTGAAAATGCCTACTTGAGTCTTAACTTGGGGGATCTTTTACTTTTAAGTTGTAAGAACTTTCTTTCTCTTTCTCCTTTCTTCCTTCCCTCCCCTCCCCTCCCCCTCCCCCTCTCCCTCCCCTTCCCTTCCTTCCCTCCCCTCCCTTCCTTCCTTGTCAGGTGGAAGCTGGGGTTAGGAAGGCTGCCATGAATTATGGTCAGCCTAAGCTAGTGAGTTCCAGATCAGCCTGGGCTAGCATGAGACCTAGCCTCAAAAAAACAAAGCAAAACAAAAAACAGAGTTGCTTGAATGTTCCAGATACACGCCCAGAGCATATGTGACTTGTAAGCATTTTTCATCTACTCTCTGTGCCCTTGAAGAGTTTCTCTGTGTTCTTTGTTTGCTTGTGCCTGGGTGTTGTGTCTGAGAGTGCCAGACTCAAGGTCAAGAACATTTATGCTTATTTTTCTCCTCAGAGTTTTCTAGTTTTAAGTACTATATATAGTTTTTGGTTCTTTTTTTGGCTTAATTCTTTTAATTTCACTCCAGGGAACATCCCCAAGAGAGATGAAGGATTCTGTCCACATGAAGACTGGTACCTAAATGTTCATAGCAACATCGTTTGTAATAAGCCAGAGTGGAAATGACAGAGCTGTCCATCATCTGAAGGCAAGACAGACCCAATGTGTTGTAGCTACGCAATGTAAAATTACTAGCCAAGGGCCGGGCATGGTGGTGCATGCCTTTAATCCCAGCACTGGGAGGCAGAGGTAGGAGGATCGCCGTGAGTTCGAGGCCAGCCTGGGACTCCAGAGTGAATTCTAGGTCAGCCTGAGCTAGAGCGAGACCCTACCTCGAAAAACCAAAAAAAAAAAAAAAAAAAAAATTACTAGCCAAGACAGGATTGGAGAACAGATTTATGCTGCAACATGGCTCTGTCCTGCAAACAGGGTGCTAAGCAAATGAGTGAGTCACAAAAGGCCAGAGTGTGTGATTTCACTTCTATGTAATTACCCTCCAGGACAGGCAGAAAGCATATGGGGTAGTGGTTGCCAGGGGCTGGTGGTTGGTAAAACATGGGAAGTGGCTGCTAATGGGGTTTCTTTAGGAGGGAGGGAACTTGTTCTAAAATGGATTATGGGGCTGGGGAGACTGCTCAGTGGTTAAATATGCTTGCTTGCAAAACCAGCTTGCCTAGGTTCCACCCACCAGTACCCACATAAAGCCAGATGCACAAAGTGGTGCCTGCATCTGGAGTTCGTTTGCTGCTGCTGGAGGCCCTGGTGCCCATAGTCAGAGTTGCAATTAATTCCTCTCAGGAGCAGGAAAATTGCTGCTCAGGAAAGGACCCAACCAAAAGTGGCTTGTGGAGGAATGGGTTTATTTTGGCTTACAGACTTGAGGGGAAGCTCCATGATGACAGTGAAAATGATGGCATGAGCAGAGGGGTGGACATCACCTCCACCACTGCAAACAGTGGCATGAAGGTGTGCTAAACATTGGCAAGGGGAAGCTGGCTTATAACCCCATAAGCCCGCCCCCAACAACACAGCTCCACCGAAGTTTTAATTCCAAACTGCCATCAGCTGGGGATTGAGCATTCAGAACACATTCGTTTGTGGGGGACACCTGGATCAAAACATCACAGTCAGTCTGTCTATTGTGTCTCTAAGTAAATAAAAATATATTTGAAAAAAATGGATTGTACACAATTCTTTGGCAATTGAGGCACGTGCTCTAGATATATGAATGGTATCCTGTGTGTATTTTATCTCTTGTGAAGCTATGCATTGTTACTTTTCTCATTGCTGTGATAGAGTTCCTGACAAAAGCAACCTAAAGGGGGTTGATTTGGCTCTCACAGTTTGAGGAGATGACAGTCCATCCTGGTGAAGAGGCAGGAGCACGAGGCAGCTAGTCAGGGAGCAGAGTGTCAAACGCTGGTGCTCACACACTCTCTCCTTTTTATTCAGTCTAGGACCCCAGCCCAGGGGATGATGTTGCTCACATTCAGGGTGAGTCTTCCATCCTCAGTTCAGCCTCTCTGGAAACCCCCTCACAGACACACCCCGAGGCGGATCTCCATGGTGTTTCTAAATCCAGTCAAGTTGATGGTGAAGATTAACCATCACAGGCTGTTATTTAAAAAGCCTCAAGCACTTAACCACCAGGATTGTTGCTTCCTGTCCACAAGCTTCCTTTTCCCCACCTCACAGTCCAGTGGGGAGTACTTGGCCCTCAACTATCTGGGACCTTTCTTTCTTCCCAACTAATCCCTTGTTGCCCTGCTCAGGATGTAGAAGGTCCCTTGACTCCTGCTCACACGTCATACATTTGTATCAGTTTTCCTAATGGGCTGGTTTCCCAGTGGGGCTTACGTCTGGGTCTGAACCAATTATCCTGGACTCAGGTGGCTGCCTCCCTGTTGGCTATTGCTCCCACCAAGGCCATCCAAGCTGGGGCAAAATCCCAGTCCCACCCCTTCCTCTCCAGCCCTCCAAGAAGCCAGAGATCCACCTGTGGCTGCCTGAGCACCAGGGCTCCAGGAGAGCTCCAGCAGCCAGCCCAGCCTTCCTGGGGAGCAGCTTTCCCAGCAGGAGGGGCCTTCTGATCTCCTGCTGCCCTGGCCTTCTGCCCAGATGTGGCTCATCCCAGCCCTGGTCGTCTCAGCTGCAGAATGAAAAATCTGATAGTCTTCCTGGCCAACCAACTAGGAGGCACTTTCAAAGTGACTTCATTCCTGACTAAAAACTAATTGGAGCAGGTTGGCACCTGAGTACTTTCTGATTTGCATTGGCCAGTGGAAAAGAGGGCTTATTTAGGGTTTTTTTTTTTTTTTTTGAGGTAGGGTCTCGCTCTAGCCCAGGCTGACCAGTAATTCACTATGTAGTCTCAGGGTGGCCTTGAATTTATGGTGGTCCTCCTATCTCTGCCTCCACAGCTGGGATTCAAGGTGTGTGCCACCACGCCTTGCTTGAAAAGAGGGCTTTGAAAAGCATGTGTTGTCACTTCTAAGAAAGGGGCTTGGATTTGGGTTGACCATGTTAAGCTAAGGGCCGCCCTCACATCAGTGCACAGAGCAGTGAAGACAGTTCTCGGCCTGCTGTTCTCCTGGAGGCCCTCAGAAAGGCCACCGCTCCCTTCTGCACATGGCTTCCTCATCTTTCAAGTCGGGAAGGATTTCTGCCTTGCTGGTTTTGTAGCCTGAGAGACCACAGGGCTCTGTGCAAGTGTGTTGGGCACAGGGCCTGCTGTTGCACACTCCTGATGCCAGGGACTTAGGAGCTCGAGTGCCCGGCTTGCAAAGACAATTGAACATTGACCCCACACAGATGAACACATTTGCTAAGTAGATCAAAAACAGCCTCGGCACATGCTGGGCAGGCACTCTATTGCCGAGCTGTGCCTCCAGCCCTGCACCTCAACAATTTTCTAGAGTTTGAACTGGAGCCCAAACAAATTTACAAACATACTGAAATTAAGTTAAAGGATCAGGGTAAACTCAGAAGTGTGGTATCTTTGGGCTGTGCGGGGATGTCTCCGGGTATCTCAGAAACAGATCTTCTGTCCTCATTGAGGATGGAAGGCCATGGCCGAGATGTTACAGGGGGAGTTCTGGCCCTGTCTTCAAGAGTACATGTTCTTCCCCGGGGACATGAGTCATGACACAGTCATTTACCGCCGGGATTGCACAGAGTGGGATGGTATTGATTTGTGGGCCTTTGGTTGGCTCAGATCTGGCAAGAGAGCTTGCCTGCAGATTGTAAGGCCACAGATCAGGGCTGCTCACTGGGCCCTGCTCCTCCTCACTCCAAGTGTGGGGGAGATGAGTGAGGGGAGAGAGGCACTGAGGGATAAGGAGGAAGTAAAGAGGAGAGCAGGAAGAGGAGGGAAAAGAGAGAGGAAAAGATCCATCTCCCCTTGAGCCCCTGAGATTTCTTCCCTTGCCCACCACAGCCCCTGCTCTCCTAATCACGATGACACAGGTCCTATCTTCTCCGGACCCTCCTGCCTCCGCCTCTTCAGTAATACCCTACCGGAGTGAGTGCACCACCACAACCCGCAGGTCCTATCTTCTCTACCAGCTCTGAGATTCACCTTTCCTCTTCCCTGGTGCTCATTGGGAGCTGGCCTGTGGCACGTCCTCCCTGCTCTGGCACAGTGGGATGCTCCAGACATTTGGCTGGCAGGTCTGTAGAATTTGGGGTCCAGAACAAAAAGGTCTTGGCTGTCTTCAGGTCTGCAGGACAGGAATCCTGGAACATCTGGGGGTGGGTAGCCCCTTCCCTTCTTCCCCTGACCTTCCTCTGTGGAAACAGTGCAGACTGGTGTGACCCACACGTTCATTCACCCACCCATCACTCACTCCAGCATCAGCTCTTCAGACAGTGTATCTCTTCTGTTTTATACATAAACTGATGCCCAGCAAGAGTAAGTGACTTGCCTAAGGATACGCAGCTCGTAAACTACTAAATCTCACTTCCACCTGGAAGACAGGACTCCTAAGTCCAGCTCAGAAGTGTTCCTTAACATTCTCCTAAGAGTCCACAAAGGGAGGCACTTGTGTTCGAAGGACCAGGGAGGTTAGCTTTGAATTAGAGAGAGAGAGAGAGAGAGAGAGAAAGAGAGAGAGAGAATGGGTATCCCAGGGTCTTCTGAAAATGAACTCTAGATGCTTGTGCCACTTTGTGCATCTGGATTTTGGTACTAAGTCTCGAACCTGGGCTATCAGGCTTTGCAAGCAAGGGCTTTTAACTGCTGAACCATCTCTCCAGCCCCGAGGGAGTTAGCATTGAAATGAACCTTGAAAGCCAGCTGAGGCACCAGCAAGAGGCAAAGTTTAAGGGAGGCTAGGATAATGGGTCTCCAGAAGGCTTGTTCTGAGCCAGGCATCAGGTAGGGTGTTACACACATTGTTCCCCTCCATCTCACAGCCACTCTATGAGGTGTAGTTTCTCCAACTTACACCCAAGGACCCCAGGGATCAGGAAGGGAGCAGGATCCGCACTCAGGACTGACGCTTCATCCCCACACACCGCACCACCCTAAAGCTGCGGCTCTGCCTTGGTGGGCAAGGCCATAGGAGGTAGAAACACTGAGAGACCCTCACCTGGGTGGGCTCCTGGGCCTCCCGACCTCTGACCTGCTGGACTCACTGGACACTTGTCCTCCTAAATCCTAATAACACTAAACACGGTGCTGTTGGCCAGGCATGGAGGTGCATTCCCATGCTCCAGACCTTGGATGGCTGAAGCTGGAAGATTGCTGGAGTCTTGGCGCTCATGTCTGACATGGCCAACATCTCTGTCTCAGTCGGTCATTGAAAGTAACAGTAATGGCAGCGGAACCTTCTCCTACCCCGTGCGTCTCTGCTAGCCAGTTCTGGAAGAGCTGTATCCCTAGTATTCAAGGTCAGGGGTAGTGGAGGTAGAGACGGGAAAGGACTCAAGGCCAGGCTAGCAGTGGCAGGTGATACCACATGGCTAAGTTCCCAACCCCTGCCCCCACCCAGGTGGTCGCCCCCACCCAGGTGGTCGACTGACTGTTCTAGGTTGTTTGTCTGTTTTCCCAATGTTACTTTATTTTACTTATTTTTCTGAAGTGGGAGCTGCATGTGCACCTGGCTGGGGAGGGTGGGATGAGCGCTGCTGAGTACCCCAAAAGGATGTTGATGAGGTAGACAGACTGACTCCAGGGCCCACCCAGCACCAGCAGAATCCTCCCCTGAGGTTCAGACATCTTTATTAGATCACCTTCCCAGAGATCCAGTACGAAGCCTGAGCGTTCTTTATACATCACGATGCTTTGCCTCACAAGGTGTTTGTAGAATCGTGTTATTTACTCCCTTGTTTTCCCCACCCGCCGTTTAGAGAAGAAAATAAAGAAATCGTGTTCTTTCTCTCTTCCTAATCCCATCCCCAACATAATAACAACAAACCTCTCTTCCTGTTATGAAAGACCAGCAGCTTCTTCAAGTAGAAAAAGGTTTTTTATTTATATTTATTTTCTTTTTTGGTCAGGGAAGGAATGCGTGAAGGAGCTGCTGTGGGGGAGTGGGAGGGTCAGGCTGGCCTCCCTGAGGTCCCTTCTCCCTGTGTGGGTCCCTGGCTGTGAGGAAGCCTGCTGAAGCGTCACCCTGCCTGGGGGCTCTTTTCAAGCTCAGATTTTCGTGACCCACCGTGGAATTGCTGTGTCGAACCCCCTGGGGAAGAAGCCTGTCCTGCTGGAGAAGCTGCTGGAAGACCACATAGGACCCAACTTTTGACTGAAAGAAACAAAACTAAAACAACAGGGCTGAAGAGATGGCTTAGCGGCTAAGGTGTTTGCCTGCAATGCAGAAGGACCAGAGTTCGATTCCCCAGTGCCCATATACAGCCAGATGCACAAGAGGGCGCATGTGTCTGGAGTTCATTCGCAGTGGCTTGGAGGCCCTGGTGCGCCCATATTCTCTCTCTGCCTCTCTCTCTCTCTCTCTCTCTCTCTCTCTCTCTCTCTCTCTCTCA